>CM046864.1:35644376-35759376 GCA_025617745.1 Heliocidaris erythrogramma | reverse complement strand
TAGATGTTTGTTTTGTTGACTGTGCATGGAGGTAAAAATATACTTCGACCTCAAAACCACATTTTAACCTTAGAGAACACTGTTTTACCCACATTTACATAGTTTTATATGTAAATATTGAAACAACCTTACAATGACTGTTTAGCGGTGATGGAAAGCTGAATGTTTCTTGGAATCTAAAGTATGTGTTATTACCACACCACTATTCATTTAAGTTAAGACTATATTGTAAAGGCACATTTGTTCAGAATTTCTCTGAATCACATAATGCAAAATTTGAAACCAAACCAAATGATTGTTAAACTGTATATGTAAATTATGTATATATGGAAGTGTCGCTGACATCTACAGTGTAGATACAAAGACACTGCCAGACAATATCATTGTTTTCTTCCAATTGAAACAAAGTATTTGTGTGCACATGAATTATGAATTAAATTGAATTGCATTAGATGTTGTTTAAAGTTAATTTGTTGCTGTATTTTTTTACAGTCACTATGATGAATCAACCACATTCAGCAACCCCATAACTGGTAGAACAGAGATGGATACGGATGCCCCTGATGCACCACAAATGTAAGTGCCCCAGGGTTCCATTCTTGGACCTGCATTATTTTTAGTTAATGATAAGTCACAATGTGTCATGGAAAGGGATAATTCCATATTATTGTGCATGAGATCACATTTTCTGCATAAGTTGGTTGTTCAGACAGTATCAAACATTTAATGCCCATTTTTAAGAATCTTTCAAAAATGATGTTGACAAATGATACAAATAAATTAGTCCCCTTTTTTAAAGGAAAATGCAATGGCAAATGTAAAATTAATATTTATTAAGTGTGTGGACGTAAAACTCTCCATCTTTAATACATGTTTGTAAGCTTGGTGGCAGCATAGGGGTTGAAGAACTGCATGTTTAATTGATGTAATCCCAAATAGCTTGAAACACTTTGTCTAATAATAGCAAGACTTGAAACGAACCTCATAGCTTGTAATCTATTCTGTCAACAATGTTGTTGATGCTTCTCCTTTAAGGCATTCAGTGCTGCAATTCAGTATATCTCACTCATAAGGACATTCCCCTGATCGGCTTGAGAGCGAAGGGGTTTAAAAGATGGCCTCATCCAAATTTTGCAGATACATGTAGTACAGATGCCCAACCTTAAACTTATACGTTTTTTCCCTTATTGTATAAGATGCTAACTTTGTTCATAAAGTCATTCATTATACCTTTGGGATTGGGAGAAGATAATGCGTGTGTCTGATAACTAGTATATTGCAGCACATCGCCACTTTTAGGGAGGGATTCTTATCATTCTTTAGTGATTGTTACACTGCAGTTCGTGGATTTATTTATTGTATGGATGTAACCTTGAATTATTTTGAAGAAATGTGGAGCTTTTGAGTGGTAAGATGTATGCTGATTCATGTGTCATGTACATGTGCTTTAGCATGGAATCACTAATCCTCTGGATCATTTCGATTATTGTTTGAATTGGCAGATTTTATACCATAATATACCAACAAGAAAAAATCACAAAATGGTGCATCCCTTTGTAACACCGTAAACCAGTGTACACAGAACTGTATGAGCAAGAAATGGTATTTTAGCCAAAATTGTAATATTTCTATTGTATCAAGCCAAAGTTACAGTATAAACAGAAGTACAGGATCTTCACTCTTCACCACTTGCATATTTTATTAAATGAAAACAACAAATGTCACTAAAAATGTATATTGTTCAAGATCTTGCTCTGTGTCCATCCATAAGTCTGATCGTAAATCCTGCAGTGATGTCATTCATGGCGATACTTTATGTAAGGCCTAACCAATTCCTCAAATGATATTTTTATTGAGGTGGTACTGTTGGAAAATGAAAAGTTTTCATGAATTGTCAACAAGAGCCATTTTTGCAGCAAGGACTTTTCGCGAATTAATAAACTTCAGTGTTGTGTCAGTTGTGATTCATTTACTTCGTCATTGTGGCTCAAAACTTTTGCAGATCTGAATCACTTGTGAAATTTGTGAATGTTTCAATCACATGGAAGTTTCCAGTTTACATTAATTCAGTCTATTAAAAATGTATTTATGTATCAACCATCAACATTTTCACCCTATTCCATTGACAGGTACGCCCCTAACAATCAGCACAGTGCCCCGCCCAGTGCCCACTACCCCGAGGCCCCACAGAGCCCCACCACATCGGGAAAGCCCTCCTTCAAGAAGCGCACCATCCCTAAGAACGAGGCACCCAAGGTCAAGCGGCGACAGGACGCTGTCGTGTCGAAGGACGGGTGGCTCCAGAAGAAGGACAGTACGGGACTAGGTGTCTGGCGCAAGAGGTGGTGCGTCATCTCGGACTTCTGCCTGTTTTATTACAAAGGTGAGGTGAAGGATTTGGGGGAAGATCTGTGTTTTTAAACCGTTCAGTATAGGAATTGTTAAAAAGGGCTACAATTGATCAACTTCCTTCTTTAAATTGCCAATATTGATATGATTCTTTTATTGCCACATATTCCTTACAGAAAGTCTGACAAAGTGACCTATAATTGCAAATGTGTATGAGACACAGTGATTTTGAACCTTTGAAAAAGTTACCAGTACATGTATAATTTGGAATTACATGTACTTGGAGCATGGCCTACCAGACGTTGGAGAGTGCTCAGTTTTGTTCGATAGAAGAATTTATTTTGGAAAACTTCATTCCCAGGGGCAGATCTTTTTGAATTATTGAATAGTACGGAGAAACCTCTTTATAAAAGACACTGTTATAACAAACTCTCATTATAACAAGGTAATTTTGCTGATCCCACTTCTTTGTGTTCTCTTGTTTTTTAGCCCTGATATAACAAGGTTTGTTATAAAGAGGTTCCGCTGTATATGTATATGCATTGTATGAGACCTGTCAGTTGCAAAACTAAACGGCAGGACTAATGATTCTACCATTTTTTTTTTTTTTTTTTTTTTTTGGGGGGGGGGGGTAAGCAAAATGTGTCATTTCCCCCATAGAATCATTTCTAATATGACTTTAATACTCACAATTCTCCCATTTTGTTTTCATCTAGGTGCTGATGAGATTAACCAGGCAGGCACTATAATGCTACCAAGCTATGTCATTAAACCAGTTGAACCAAGAGATAAGATCAACAAGAAATTTGCTTTCAAGGTACGCTCTTTTAAGAATTCAATTTATTTATAGTGAAGATTTTGTTTTGATACATAAAAAAATAAAATAAATGGTCTATACATTGATTTAGCCAAGCCACGACCCAATTACAAGAGATATGAACTATAACAAAGTGATAATGAAACTGATAGGAAGTATGATTTTCTCACATCTTCATTAAATTTCTTCCAAATCCGATTTTATTACAACTACCGTAACTAATATTTCTCTGTAAGTTTTCACCTTGATGCAAACACACATATATGAGACATTCAGGGACTGTTTAATTGATTACATCTTTGTACACTGTTATCACTACTGAATAATGTTTTTCTGTGTGTTTTATTCTTAGTGTGAACACAGTAATATGAGGACGTACTGCTTTGCTGCTGACTCAGATGATCAGATGCATCAATGGATTGACGCTCTGAATGACGCTTCACAGGTCAATCTGGACAGGGGTTATGGGTGAGTTCAGGAAACATTTGAACCTTCAGGCCCATTAAGACATAAGGCTTTAAATTGTTTGAAAAAAAAAAAGAAGAAGTTATAACCCAATAAAATGAAGTAGGTATTCTTTAAATTGCTGTATCTTATAACATAGACATTTGGGGATCGTTATTATTGAACAAATGATTTATGAACAATTTACAATCTCATATCACAGTTAATTATCAAATATATTCCTTCGAAAGTTGACAATACAATTTATGAGCAATGACTTAAAACATCCACACGTGTAAAGTCGTCTGTATAGACACTACACAAATCAAGTCAAGCTATAAAACAAACTTTCACACTAAGATAACTAATTATAACATTGTTCTCATTATTTCACTGGTCATAAGTTGATATTTATATAGTGTTCAATTATCTCAACATACCTTTAATGCATGTTAACTGCAAATAACGGCTACTGGAGACAGCTTCACAAACTGGTAACTTGCTGCCTTGAACGTAAGATGTCATGTGGTTACACAGCAGGGCCTTGCCTGACATGTAGCCACATGTGTGCGGACTACTTCTTAAGCAAGTTTTATTATCCTTCCTCGTTAAAAGCATTCACGTTATTGTTACTTATTGGTGAATATATAAAAAACGCATGTATAATCTCCATGAGAATATACTATTAACTTCATATATACATTTAATATAATCTCTAAAACAATTTAAGAAAAATAAACCGAGGAACTACTTTGCCCTTAGAGTAAGAATATAAGGCACACCTGACCTTTACAGCGATTAGGTTTCGGGGGGGGGGGGGGGGGGGGGGGGGGGGGCCTAAAACATACATCGACCACACCCGAAATGCTGTAGGGTGGTCTGTAAAGCATTAATAAAAAAGGAAATTTTCGGTATGGTGAAAGCATAAAGAGTTAGGACCACTACAGTTTCAACAAGCGTTTTGTCACTGATTTTTACCGACAACTGTTATAAGCTACTGAAATCCTTGCATCTGATTGGCTGAGAGCTAATTTGTCAGTAAAAATCACTGATGAAACGCTTGATGAAACGCTCCCCAGGGAGTACACCCAAGGGCCATTGTTTAGTGCAGCAATGTTTCCCCCCCCCCAACAGATTGCCTCTTTTCATTCAGTTACACATAGTTTTCCTCTTGTAGTTTGGGGGAGATGGTTAACCCAATCATATCTGAACAGGACATTCCTGTGCCCCAAGCTTACAAACATGATTTTATGATGTAAGTTTGAAATGCTGGTTCCCCTTTTTCATTCGTTTACCTTGGTACAAACTTTCACGAAATCTGGACCTCTTGCAAAATTTGTATAAGTTCTTGCATGAGAAATATTTCTAGATTTACCGTAAATGCTCCGTTTATATTTGAACAAAACTTTTCCTTCTTCTTTTCAGTGACCGCGATGAAATGGACTGGGGGAGCGGTCACGTGCGAAGCCCCAAGTCTCTGCGCCGCATGTCAGATCCTCCGACCAACGGCAACTACCCCAATGACTCTGCCCTACCCAGGCAAAGCTCCTCCCCCAATGGAACCACTAGCCCCTCTCAGCGGAAGGGGTGGGGCAACTATGAGGACATTGAGTTTGGGAGTACCCCTGGAGGCGAGACCAGCTTGAAGAACGGGCTCGGCCCAGACAGGTACAGCTATTATCAAGTAAAAACCTGTCTAAAACGGCCACTCACGTTAAACAGTAAAAAGTGCCTAATGCAGACAGGTAGCTTATATTGAGTGAAACTGGTCGTAAAGGCTATCCAAGGGCAAAATGACCACCTTATACAGGTGCCCTTTCTAAATAGATTTGACAATACGTTTTTCCCAATTGGAGGCAACGTAGGTGACCACTAGTGACAGCTATTTAAAAGTGGTCTATATAAAAAAGGTTTGTAACTACTACAGGTTTGTAAACAGAATTTATGTCAAAGAATCAATCTCGAAAATGAAGTTTACCACTTTGGTTGGTTTTGTGAATTCTGTTTGGCATTACATTGGATGAATTGTACATGTAACTCTGCAACAATAGATAATTCTTTCAATGAATTAATCAATTTACTACAGTGCTACTGTACTTTGTACAATAGACATTGCCTCCCAGAGTGAGATGATGTAGGTGATTGCTATTTACAGTTTGCCTTTATAGAGAGGTGGCCCCTGTAACAAGTTTGACATTACATCCTTCAAGAGGAGACAGGCCTGCTTAGTCCTGACAGTGAGAAAAGGGATGATTGTAGTTGAAATTTTTTCATTTAAAATTCAACTCTCGCAGGTCTCACCTTCAGCAATCATCCAAAGAATCATGGGAAGGCTCCCAGCCTCGTAGTAACCATGACAATGCTTCCTACAGCTCCAGCCAGGAGGAGAGGCGCTCAGGACAGAACAGCCATCTGTCGCCCCCTAGGTCTCCCAGCCTACATAGCTCTTCATCACGGGACCACAGTTATGTGGATGGTAAGGAATTGTAGGGTTTTACGGCATGTGCTCCGGCGACAATTACTCTACGGTCAATATACTACAGTCAAACCTGCTGTAACAACCACCTCTATAGAAAGACCACCTGTCTATAAAGACCATAATTTTTGTTTCCCTTGAAAAATGTTTCTCATTGAATCGTGTATTATAGGAACCTGTCCATAAGGACCACCTGCTCATAAAGACCGCTTTTCTTGTCTCCCTTGAGTGGTCTTTATAGACAGGTTTCACTGTACATGAACCGAATTCCTAACTTTGATGCTAGACGTAATTTATACCTGGTCCTAACCCTAACCCTAAACCTAAGCCTAAACCTAACCTAAAACCCAATTGCAACCCTAAACTGAACCCTTTAGCTTTGATGGAATAATCCCTGGAACAAACTATGCTGGAACAAATACTTAACTGAATTATATATTGTTTGAACAATTTTTTTATGTTTTAGTGTCATTTAGAAAAAAAGATTATTTTTGAAAACAGTATCACAACTATAGCATCAATGGTAACCTTCTGTTAATTTGATAACTGCACAAAGCTTCATAGGATGATTGAAAGAACACTCACCTGATGAAATATGTGTTTTTTTCTGTGTTGCAGACAAACCCAGAGACCCACATGCCAACAACAACTACGTGGACATTTCCGAGATTAAAGAGCGCAAGCGACAGAACCAGCTGGACTCCCAGAGCTCCTACAGCGACGACCCCCCCGGATGGGTCATCCACACCAGAGACCAGTGTCCAGACACCATGATGACCGTGGGTCCCAGGGCAGTGGTCATTCCGGGAACAGGAATGGTAGGGACGAGATGGATGGGGTTTATCCCTTGCAGGACACGTCGGTAGATATCAGTGTTTCCGTGGCATCATCGGATGCTGATCAGTCCTGGAGTCGTGGTTCAAATGGGCCGAGGTCAAACAATGCGAGGAGGTCAGAGAGTCGAAGGTCCAATGCAAGTCAGAGGTAAGTAACTGTTTTATCTGATTTTGTGGGTCAAAAAAAAAAAATATAAAGGATTAAAAAGTAATTAATAATAATTGTGGCTCTGTATAATACACTTCGATCTGTCATGCTTGATGCTCATTGCACTATTTATATGTATACAGAAGAAGGTAAAACGATATACTGTGAAACCAGAAATGTTCGTGACTTGAAACTTTCACGAATTGTAAATGACAACAATTTTCACAGCAAGAAACTTTCGCGATTTCCAAAAATTTAGTGTTATGTCAATCGTATTTCAATGATTTCGAGACATGAAACTTTCTCAAATCTGAAGCACTTGGGTAGTCCGCGAACATTAAATGGGCGCGAAAGTTTCTGGTTTTACAGTGTCTTGATTTCTGAAGGGCAAATTTTAGAGAGCAACTGGTTTAAATTCATTCTAAATCATGCAGGAGATGGGTTATTTGGACCAGAGTAATATAAAGGTTCAAACAAACGCTGCAGGATATCATATTAGCTGACACATGAAAAAGCAGAACTCCTACAAGATTGCATATTGCATGTGTATGTCAAGATTTGTCAGATATTTTGGAATTTGAAATGCATACCAAAGAAAACTTCTCAAGAGAAGTGTGTTTGATTCTATTCATTGACTTTGTTTTCAGATCCATTTCTGAGCCAAGTCACCAGCGAGGCCTGGCACCGATGGAGGAGGTACCGGTGACCAGGGCTAGCAACGAGAGACTTCACTCTGCTCCTCGGCGAGAAGAGTCTTCCTACCAGCAGAATGCACCGCCAAGGGGTAGGGAACCGTCCATGCATGACAGGGTACCTCCTCAGCATGGTAGAATGCCACCTCAGCATGGGAGAGTGCCGTCTGATTATGGGAGGGTACCACAAGGGCTTGTTAGGTCACCTGAGTATAGCAGGTCACCATCGGAGTATAGTAGGTCACCGTCTGAATATAGTCGGTCCCCTTCAGAGCATGGCAGAGGACCTCCTCAGCACGGGAGGGGACCTCAGCCGCAGCAGCAATATGGGAGGGTACCAGCCCAGCATGGTAGGGCTCCGCATGAAGCAGGCATGGCACCGCGTGGCAGGATGCCTCCACCGGGCCACGGGAGGGGTCCACCACGCCAGGGACGAGCACCACCACACCAGAGGCAGGATTACATCCGGGTACCGCCCCATCCCGAACAAGGCCGTCCACGACAAGGTCAAGGTCGAGGGTACCCACCTCCTCAAGGGGGTGCGCCACATCACCAGGAGAGAATGCCAGTCCAGCAGAGCAGGGCACCGCAGGAGCACAGTAGGGTACCACCTCACCACGGTAGGCCACATTCAATGCATGGCAGAACGCCGCCACAGTATGATAGCAGGGCACCTTCTAGGGCGAACACTATGCCGAGAGATATGGAGAGGATGAACCCATCTCAGAGTCAAGAGCAAGGATTGGGTATGAACTTTAGGAAGGAACCATGTTGCACTGTTTATCCTGGATATTTTTATGAAATCTCACCCTGTCATAATTTTCTTCTTGTTTGAAGTGTTGAGATTCTAATTATATTTTATTTAAGCATGAGCTATTTCACTTTGCTGTTTCACTAATCCTAGGTCAAAAGTTACCTTTAAGGCATGATATGAAATCTAGTACCACTATAAAAAGCGGATAGAATGTCCCCAAAATTTTCTACATGTCTTGGTCAACATTTTGTCAAGCTGTACACATACATGTAATATCCATCTTGAAAAAATATTAAGCATATTTGTTTAAGTTTAAAAAAAAAACAACTTAAAAACAGTATGAGAAATAGAGGATTTGGTCTCACTCTGATGATCCTGCATTTCGTGACATATAGGTTTACTCTTTCCAATAGACCGCTTTGGTAATGTATGCAAATTTTATACATACCTTTGAAACAAAGCTTGTCGGAGGCTTGTCGGAGGCTTGCCGGACATATCAACAAATAATGTATGCAAACTGGATTCCAAGCATTGAGGCTCATTTATAAATAGCAGGTTAATGGAATAGCTCGTCACTAGGTGCTCAGCGAATATATGTGCATAAATTTGTATGCATTACAGAAGCATTCAATTGTTATTCAGTCATAATATTCATTCTACCAACAAACCACTTGCCGCCTCCTTTAAAATGCTGACAAGTTCCTTTGATATTGCTTGCATCCTCATTGACATTCATAGACGCACCAGATGCTGCTCCAACGAGACGTACATACGCTTCCTCTTCCACCAGTCTCAATAGAAACGATACCCTCAAGAGACAGGAGCTGGAGAAAGATGATGATGTAGCCCCCTTGCAACCCCTGGGTGCTAGACAGGTAGGATGGAATTATTTTAGTTCAAAGAACAAAATGCCAGTGGCTTGTAATTGTAAAAGTGGGAGCACTGTGGTATATCGGTGAAGGCTTTTGACTCTCATACAAGAGATCCTGGTTTCGATCGTCGCTGGGTGCTTACATCCTTGGACAAGATGTTTTACCCAAATTTTTCTCTTTCCACCCAGGTGTACATGGCTGCCTGGCAATAGCTGGGGTAATAATAATTGCAGGGCCCTCAGGAAGAACAGCATTGATGCTGATGAGGCTCCCCTGGGTAAACAAAATTAGTATTATCATAAAGTGACAAGTGTGCTGATTTTTGTGCAGGTTATAACAGAACAAATTACCAAAAATTCTTTTGCTCTGTATGTTAGGGGTTCCATACTGGTGTTCTATGTCGATAAAAAATTATTGGGTTCTTATCTTGCTTCTGTAAAAAGATATTGAAAAAGCGGTCTGTGAGGTCGCCCTTGAAGGTCAAAAACTCACTTGGGTAAAGTTTGGCATGCACAGTAGCTAATTCTAAGTATTTCGTGATATAAAATCAGATTTTTCCCTTTTTGCTCTCCATTTGTTGTTCAACTTGAATATCCTATACAGTTTTCGGTGACGTTTTTATGTGTCTTAACTACAAGTATATATATATCTATATATATATATATATTGTTTTTGTTTTGATCTCTCTTTTTAACCCAGGTTGTAACCCACATTGATTGGGTTAGAATTAGTCTCGTGATTTTTGGATATGTCAATCACTTTTTCCATCATGCTGTAACGGATGAAGTGGATTAGCTAATATCATTGATTCATGGATGATTTGGCCAACTATTTTTATAGCATATGGGCTCAATTTTGCAAGTGTTAGCATTAAAAAAAAATGATCTGATCACCGTGATATAGATAGAATCTCTCAGAGGTTGGAAGATATTTTCTCTTCTGTTTTACCCCGTTATTGTCTCCTCCCCCAATAAAATACAGGCTGCTCCCAAGACAGGCAGATATCGCATGTGGCAGCAGAAGACTCAACAGTTCGTTGACCTTTCCACAGGGATCAGGCTGAGACTCAGTATAGCTGCAGGGGACCTTGTTGGAAAATCGGTAAGAAAAACCTGCTCTTTTGTCAGTCTTCTGGAGAAAGTTTTAGTTACAGAAATGGTTTAGGGTGCAGTGTGGTACTTAACCCTTTCGAGACAATTGACCACATTTTGGAGTTTGGCTAAATAAATTTTAATTCAGAGCTCTAATAATATACTAGATGCATGAGTATAAAGAGCAAAAATTTCTACACTCACGATGTCCATTTTTGTTGCATGACCATATTGCGTTTGATGCCAGGAATTTTAAAAGCGAGAATAAGCTTTAAAATCCTTAAAGTAGCAACACATTGAGAGGTTCAAAATCATTTTTTTTTAAATCAAAATTGGCAATTTTTTCAACTTTTCGACAAAATTACTAACTATGTATATTGTTTTCAAAGACATTGCACCTTATTAGAACCATATAGCACTAAAAGAACAATGTTATTTTTGCCAATTTGAAGAACAAAATGTGATCAATTTAGCCCTTAAAATAATTCCTCTCCTGAAAGGGTTAATGTGAAAATCAACCCTGATATCAAGTCGGGTTTGATAACGGCTGAAAAAGAAGATAAACAGATAAGAGTCAAACTTAAAGAAATGTGATAAAAAGTTATACCTTTGTAAAGTTGTCATCTGAAAGTGTATTTGATCAAACACAAACAAGCGACTCTAATGACTTTCCTTGCAAGTAGCAGTCTTTCTGCTGTATGATTTAATTTTGCACTTTTTTTCCTTTGTTTGCTTTTTAGCATGAGGAACTGGTCCTGTTCCTGATCCAGCTAAGACGTGACAAGGCCAACCTTCAGGAATGGCTGGCCATGATAGACAATGAACTAACCCTGCTCAGGGACCCTAACAGTTCCAATGCTAATTCAGCTAGACTTAGATCAAGGTATATAAGACACAGGGATCTTCACATGTAATTTGCGGTCGTCCATCCACGTTTAGACAATTGTTGTACCTCTAGAGTTATATAATTGACATGGTAATGTATTGGTCCAAAATTAGACCATGGTATAGGATCATGTTTTTCACATCAAAGTAGAAGAAGATTAAGACCAGGTTCATGATATACATTGGTGACAAAATTATACAAAGGATAGTCTTTACAAACATAGACCAACGTTTTACCCATAAGCTTATTCTTTTTGGAGGTAGTCTATATGTATCTAGACTGAGACTAATTTAGTGAATAAGGAATGATGTTGTATAAATGTTAGTCCATCCAAAATCTGACCAATATCATTAAAATTATTGATGCTGTTCTGACAATTGTTGTTGTTGTAGTTCTTAGTACTGTTATTATCATCATCATTGTTCATGATAATATCATCATCTTCATTATTATCATTATTGCATCGTAGGAGCACTGACTCTATGCGGCGTAACCCCCCGGACCTGAACGAGGACGACCGGGAATACTACCAGGAGATATCTAGGGAGAGAGAGGACATTGCCAGGGAACTGGAGATCAGCGCCCCTCTGATCAACCTCGTAGATAATCTGGTCAGAATGGGAAGTCTTTATGGAGGAGATAATCACATGATTGCTCAAGAGTTTTATGGGGTAAGTGGAGGAGGAGGATGGTGGTGATGGTGATGATGATGATGATGATGATGATGGTGATGATGGTGGTGATGATGATAATGATGATTTTGAGGATGATAGTGGTGATGGTGATGATGATTTTAGCAATGATGTTGGTGTTTGATAATGAAATCGATGATGATGAGGATGATGAAAATGATGGTAATGTTACTGATTGAAGAAGACGATGACGATAGTGATGATGATAAAAATTTCAATGACATTAATGATGAAGGATATGTGTTATGAATTGAGATGGGCTATTAAAAGTCTGCCAAGTTTTTGTGACACTTAACTAAGTCACTTCTCTCTCCTCAATGATCTTCCATTTATCAGGATAAAGTCCAGAAGGGTCTTCCCTACTCCCCTCCCAAGAAGCTCATCGAGTTCTCAAGACGTCTGGAGGAGGACAAACTTGTGCAAGACCTCGAGGAGGAGCTGAGACAGCTGGAGACGGCAGAAGACGTGGAACTCCAGGTATGCGGCAAATATTTAAAGTGGAAGTCGTCCCTGATATCTAGTTATTTTTTATAAAAGCAGAGAATTTGAGGTACATATTAGAGAAATTTGGAGGTAATTGTGAAAAAGGATCAGAAATTTATGAACTTTTGAAAAACTGAAGGGCACTGAGGAACAGATAAAATACATGTAGGACACTACTTTAGCATGCCCCTGACATTGACGTCAGAATCTACAGGATGACCAGAGACTGAATTTGGATGTCATCTTTTTTGTTTCTTTACAGGAGAAGTTAGACCAACTCTATGACCTGGACAAGAAACTTCAGGAGATCTCTGCGAGAGTCAGCGTTCTTAGGGAAGAGAAGGTGAGCTCTTAGCCCATTCAAATTGGCAACAGTGCCAATTTGTTTGGCTTCAGGAGGTCTTTGCTTGAGTTAGCAGATGAGAAAGTGAGCTTTTCACTCTTCCTAATTGGCAGCACTGGTATGTTTCTGTTATTGCTGCATTTTTCTAATAAAAAAAGGCATGTGAATATTGGAGCTGAAAAGAATGTATTTGGTCAGAGACTATGCTGCCAATTTAAGGAGTTTAAAGATAATCCGTAATCTCATTTTTTTATGTGTTTCAGGATAAGATCGAGAATACTCTTCAGAAGTTGGATCAACAGATCACACATGACTGGGATGACAGAGAGATGGTCGCAAGAATAGAGGAACAACAGAGACAGCTAGAGAGGCAACTGACAAGAGTTAGATCAGAACTTGCACAAGGGACTAAGGTAAGGGCTTTGTCTCTTTCTGTCTGTTTGTCTATTTGTCTATTTGTCTCTTTGTCTCTTTGTCTCTTTGTGTCCCATTGTATGATAAATAAATGATCGCAAGGCTAGAGGAACAACAGAGACCGCTAGAGAGGCAACTAACAAGAGTTAGTTCTGAACTTGCACAAGGGACTAAGGTAAGGGCTTTGTCTCTTTCTGTCTGTTTGTCTGTTTGTTTGTGTCTTTGTGTCCGATTGTATGTTTAAAAAATGGTCACAAGGATGGAGGAACAACAGAGAAAGCTAGAGAGGCAGCTGACAAGAGTTAGATCAGAACTTGCACAACGGACTTAGGTATTAAAGGGCTTTGTCTCTTTCTGTCTGTTTGTCTATTTTTGTGTCTGGTTGTATAATTTTAAAAATGGTTACTAGGATAGCCCCATTTCATAAAAATTATTATCAGTAACAACTGACACATATCTATGGCAAATTTGCTCTCAGCCAATCAGATGCAAGTATTTCAGTAGCTTATAACTGTTATTTTAATTTGTCACAGATATCAAGTTTTATGAAACGAGGCCCTTCTACATGTATATCCAGGCACTGATATGCTGTTCTTGTGTATACATAGGTGCGCTTCCATGGAGCTGCGGAAATTATTACCCAGCTAATCCATGCTGCTCTGATAAGGCACTATAGCATTCAAAGAATATCTTCATACCAGTACCCATTTCACTCGCCAGGGTGAAGAGTAGTAAATGTCTTGGCAAATGATGTTAGTGATGTGGCAGGGACCTTATGATCTACAATCTGGTGTCTTATCCTGTAGACCACATTACCTCTACTCAACAGAATGAACATGTACTTTGTAAAAGCCTTGTGTGTCTGTTTTCCTCTACCGTAGGAGCTTGAAGAGATCACGGCAGAGAATAGCAGAATAGAGCATGAGGTTGCCTTGATGAGATCTGGTATGGAAGGCATTAATGATGTCAGCAGGCAGAAGGTTAGTACATCAACAAAACTTCTGTAACATGAATTGGATACAGTCACAGTTGCTGTTCACACTACATTTATTCTTTTAAAATTTTCTACATTATATCTTATTCTTACAGCGAAACTGTAAGAAATCTTTTGATGGTGCACAAGCTTATTATGATAATGATATGAATAGAAGAGATTTGTGAAACATGCAACTTCTGGAATCCTTCTGTTTTGTTTGGGGGAGAGAGTGGGGTCACAGTGAAAGCAAGAACTTGTGATGGATACACATAGACTGCCATTTCAAATGAAGGCACAGTCTCACCCTCTCATAACCACATAAACACATTTTGAGGTTGACCATTCTAAGTTTTATGCAGAAAATATTTTATGAAAGTTGCTAATTGATCCTAAAGGGAAGACTTGCCTGTATAGCTCTATCAGAAATGAACAACAACCCATTGATGACTATTGATTAATTTTCACTGTACTCAGCATTTTTTAATTTTTATTCAGTCGGCCGACTCGGTGAAGGAGAAACTTCAGATGGAACGGGAGGTCAACCACGTCCAGTCGGTCATGAACGGCCTGGAGCGACAGAGGACGTCCCTCGCCAACCAGATGGACACGCTCCGCCGCACACAGGCAGCAGGTGAAAATGAGCAGAATGGGTGGAATGGTTACTCAACGTTCGGTAAGGGGGATGGGTTCATGGGGTTTGCATGCTGCATGAGCGGTGGAAAAAATGGTCACCAGTCTTGAGAAGTGCTGCTCAGTGGTAAACTAATGCTTTAACACGATGAAAGAGCATCGCTACCAATTGCAGAAATGTTTCCTATATTTTGGCTCAAAAACTGATGTTATGAACCCTATATTTCTATCCTGACTTTTGCTGTGGAAGGTTGGCAGTAGCCTGAGAAAAGGGCTGGGCGACCTCTTGGTTTCTAAAAGAGAGTGGTGTTCAGTCAAAGGTCGTGTTGATGTGTCTGCACACAGTATTGTGTGGAGAAGTGATAGTTGTCTTTGCATGCTGAATAGATATATTGTAAATTATGCAGTTATTGTAGGATGGAAATGATGAATTAAGATACAGCAGTAGTTTGTTACTCAGTTTAAGAGTTTGTTCTTGTGTTGTGCATTTTATTGTGTCTAGTTTGCGAGGAGCTTGTCAAAGTGCATGGTTGGGAAATCTGTTGAGCATGTCGAGCGTGCATAGAAGCTAATGATAGCAAGGAATCTGTAGATACTCTATACAATTGTTAACTTTCCAACATTTAATGTTGTCTTTCACGAGCATGTCTGTAGAACTTGGTGTTCAGTGTCTAATATTGCTTGAAAGCAAATGAATGGCAACCTGTATCCTGCTGCTTTGAAAAATAATAGCATTTGAAATATGGCTGATTATGAAAAAGCAAAGAGTATGAAAAAAGAAAGTTATTGATAATGAAAGGGAAATCACTTTAATTCAAATGAATTTGAATTAAGAACAGATGGCAGACACAGCCTTTAAAAAAACCCCAAAATAACGGGTAAATGTATTGACACACTTGAAAGAATTTTGGGGCAGTATGAAACTTGATACTTCATGTTCTTGTGTCCTATTCAATTTCTTTTGTTTTGCTTCAGCATGAGATTCACATGGTACACTGTATCTGTATGAATGTTGAAAATGCCTGCATAAGAGTATTGTAGATTGTTGTCGTTTTGTATAAAACTGAATTTACCAGCCATTAAGGTGAAAGGTCTCTAATTAATATGATGCATGAAGTTGTTTTGTAAACGTGTTTCCAGTTTGCTAGTAAGATTTAAATCTTGAAGGAGCCTTTGAAACTTTAGAAAAGGCTTATTAAGTTCAGAGATCAAAGTTCATATTATTGTAATTGAATCTTTCATTGCTGTTCCTCTGTAGGTTCCAAAGGCAAGGTGGTCCATCGGAAATCATCCCGGGAGGCCCTTCTCTCTGGTCCATATGCTGTGACTGACCTGGACTCCCAGAAGACCACCGACATTCGTGCCTTACCCACAATGCCCTCCAACCCAGAGACCAACAACTCCTCCACATACGCAGACACAACCCTTGATGGGTACAGTGACCCAAAGCAGAGTTTTAGTGACCCTAAGCAGGACTTCATGGACACTAAAAGAGGCCAGATGGATCCGTCGATGAGCCAAGCGATTAGTCCGGGTGTGTTTCCAGCCCAGAAGGGTCAATTTAACCAAGAGGATTCTATGTTGGGGAGTGATGACCCCTTTGCAAGGTACAATGACTCTTACGATCCAGCTTCTGGAGAGTACTATCCTGGCAAGGGTCATCCCAGAGAGGACAGTCTCACCATGAGCAGGGATCAGGTTGGGTATGACCAAAGAGGGTTTGATCAAGACCAGGGGAGATTTGATCCAGATATGGAGAAGTATCAGGGTAGGGGTTACGACGGTGACGTGTCACGCCGTAGTGACTTTGATAGGAGCATCGGTGATGCCGGCAACGACCCGAACAATCGTACCAATGACTCCAAGGTCTCTGAACGACAATCCCCCTATAATATTCCAGCGTTTGACGATGTCATGGGACCTGATCAATCATTTGTCAGCCCAACCAGGGTGGATTCAAGCCGCTTCAACAGCAAGAGCGACCCTGAGGTGAGGGTGGTGGAACAAGGTCTTGTCCAGGCGGAGTTCAGCGCTCCGGCGTACAGTTCCCCAAGCTTCTCTACCACCCCGCCGCAAGGGTCAGGGTCATCAGGGAAAGGGAAGGGGTTCATGTCGACAGATATGGACACGAGGGAGAAATACCCTGAGACAGGGCAGGGTCTGTATGAGATAGCCCAGGAGGAGGTGGTGGGGAGCATTGAGCAACCCATGATGGAGTCTGTGCCTCATCCATATGACATGGAGGAGAGCTTTGAACAACAGGTGAGAGATAAAGGAGGGAGGGAGGCAGGGAGTAAGGAAGAATGGAATAAAGAGTAGTGGAGAGATTTTAAGAACAAATGAAGCAGAAGATACTTGAAAAGTAGTCAAGAAGAGAGCAGGGAAATAAGTGAGAGAGAGATGGAAATGAAATATTAGGGAGCGGAGGGAGGTTGGATTAAAGAAATTGAGTGATTATAAAGAGAGATATAGGAAATCAGAAAGAGAGAAGTAGAGAGCAAGAGAAGGAGGGGAGAGAAACAGAAGGTCACAGATTCATGAAAGTGTAGAAAAGCGCAGACATAATTTTGTGAGATGATATGACAACAGTGTGCCAATTTTTTGTCTTAAAGTCGATGTAAATCAATCAACTGTGCAACCAAAACAATCTTATGATTACAAATTGTATATTTCTACAGCCTGTTGAAGATGTCCAACAGCCACCCCTTAAATCACCAGAAGCAAACTCCGACCTCACCCCAGTAGGACTGTTCCACTATACCTCGTTGTCACCACAGAGCTTTGATGCCCAGCCCACCAAGAGACAATCCTCCAAACAATCCCTTGATCATGCCCAAAATGCCTTGCCTGACTATGCAACACAATCCCATGACGGTTACACATCCCCTCCGAACGTTACGAGTAACAGTGCACCCCCGTCATCGCAAGTGGGCAGTGCCTACCAAGATGGGAACTACTTTCCGGATCCACCTCCGGCCAGTTCCATGATGAGTGCAGGGGAGTCCAGCAAGCGAGAGGTGCCATACAGCAGCAAGCAGTGGGAGGAATATGCCAGCCAACCGCAGTGGGATTACGGTTTCCAAGACAACGAAGCCCCTCCCTCAGAGTCGTCTTACCGATCGGACGACAGCAAAAGACCAAATGAACGCAAATCATCCGTGTATGGACCAACACCATTTAGAAAGAGTAAGATAGCAGAGGCAATGTTATGTTTTGTCCTGCCACATCAAAATGAAATGTTATCACTCATCTCTTTCCAAATCACTATGAAATTAATAGTCAAACCTGTGTAGAAAGACCACCTGTCTATAAAGACCACCATGTTTGTTTCCCTGGAAAAGTGTTTCTCATTGAAACATGCATGAACCTGACCATAAAGACCACCTGCTCATAAAGTCTGCTTTTCTTGTCTCCCTTGAGCGGTCTTTATAGACAGGTTTCACTGTACCAACAGAATAATGTCATTTTGAGGCATTCAACTAAAAAAAAATAGCCACAGGGATTTGGTCTCTACATTTTACCTGGCGCATACTCTGTCAACATCTTTGTAGTTTTTCATTTCGATTTGTCTTGACCAGTCAAGATGGTACATGTACATGTATCTCAAGATATTTGTGATGTTTGTTTAAGGAAGCTGATATTTTAAAATCTTACAAATACATGTAGCCAGTCAGTGGGACTTGCTCTATTAGGAACACAAAAAGTGTTCTCACATTTGTTTTGGTGATATGTGCTCTTGCTTTTATTTCATTAAAAATATAGGGTTAGATTTTAAATCAGGGGAGCGTTTCATCAACCGTTTTGTCAGTGATTTTTACTGACATAATTTGCTCTTAGCCAATCAGATGCAAGGATTTCAGTAGCTCATAACAGTTATTGTAAATTGGCAGTGAAAGTAAGTTTCATGAAACGGGGGCCCAGGTGTTTTCAGGTTAGGTGTAGGGTTCTGGGTTACGGTTAGATATAGTGTTGAGTCCTGGGCCCTGTTTCATAAAACTTAGCACCAATAACAACTGCCCAATTTCGATGACACATTTTCTCTCAGCCAATCAGATTCAAGGGTTTCAGTAGCTTAAAACAATTGTAGCTTGTCAGTGATAACAAGTTTGATGAAACGGGGCCCTGGGTTGAAGCTAGAAATTTTGAGTGTAACAATTACTGGGCCCTGTTTCATAATCAATGACAAGTTGCAATAACTGTTATAAGCTACTGAAATCCTTGCATCTGATTGGCTGAGAGCAAATTTGTCGGTAAAAGTCACTGACAAGACACTTGATGAAACGCCTCCCAAATGTATGTTCATTCTTTCTTTTTAGCCTCCTCTGTTGACCTCCTGAGCAAGACGACCCCGGGCTATTCATCCGTGAGTGCAGTGACGAGAAGGAGAAAACCGGGAATGGATGAGGAGAAGAAGAACAGAAGAAAGTCTGCATCGGTGAGTGAGGGATAGGAAGAATAGAAGAACGACTGGGTGGTCAGAAGAGGAAGAGAACCTTTCTGAAGGGCTTCATTCATCAATTTTGCCTTCTTGAAGTGGCAACAGTTATTTTTCTATATCACTTACATGTATTCCATCAAATTTATCTAAAATGGACTTGTACATTTACGTATGACTATTAAAACAGGTACTGTACTGTCACCAGTCGTGGCGGGGGTTTACAATTTTGGGTTGATAATTTTTCAGAAAATAGCATATTAGTCGAGGAATCACCCACCATTCGACGCCGAAAATGCTTGTGAATAAAATCCACCTAAACCATTGCATCTTGCTTGTACGGCGCGATCGCTACTGCAGCTCTCCTGCGGGGCTTCTTCTGCTCCAGTGTTGCCACACATTGCACCAGTGGACATACATGTAAGTTATTGCAGTAATGAAGCTGTATTACATGTGTGCGCCACGACTGGTGACAGTACAGTAATGGTGCACAATTTGTGTACTTGAATGAATCTGATGAACAATGTTTTAATAACTCTGAATCGCTAAGAAACATTTGTATTGTAAACACTTTAGAAATCTATTTTAATTTGGTTGATGTTGTTGTTCATGTTTTGTTGTATTGTTATTATAATTATCATCATCATCAGCATCATTATCTTTATTACTATTCATTATTATTAGGAGCGTCTGTTGAGCTCCGGTAGTCAGTCCTACCCTGGACCTCAACGAGATGCCTTCTCGGACACAGAGATGGAGCCGGCCCCCGTCATGGCAATCAAGCCTGGAAAATCACCTGTAGTAAGTACTCAATATATGTCTACATGGTACTCTTAAAGTGAAGGTTGAGCTGTAAATATTAAAAATAATTTGTGAGCTTTCTTCTCTTTACTCATAAGGTGAAAATACCATGGTAGCAATGTTCCCTGAAAAGGATCGCTCTTCAAAAGCCCTCAGATTCGAAATATGACGAGAAATAGCTTGAAGGTGTTTGGACCAAACATTTTTTTCGACTTGTGTGTGTGTGTGTAGTCCCATATACCTATTTCTTTGTGAAGTGCATATATGCTTTTTAGTGAGATTGAGTCAATCTCTTATCATTTTGATACTTCCAAAAACCGCACATGGGACATCTGCATAATCAACATTTCCCAATCGCTTGGAGACGGTTTCCTTCATAATGTAATTTCATGACCGGAACTCAACTTTATCTTTAATTCTTTCATTTGTGTACTAACATAGTAAAATATCATTTGGTTCTGTGCCACTTTTCCATTTTGAAGACGTTAATCAGTATAGCTATATTTATGAAGAGCAAACGGTGCTCCCGACATACGCTTCAGCAACAGTTGCTCTGGGCATTATTTCTTCAAAAATTTAGGGTTAGGGTTGCGGTTGCAATTGGGTTTTAGGTTAGGTTTATAGTCAGGATTAGGGTTAAGTATTTTGGCCCGTATTCTGAACTCCGGTTTAACTTAAACCATGGTCTAAATGTGTGGTTTAACTATGGGCAGCCAAATGTGACACAAATCTCTACCAGTAGATATTCAATTTATCAGCATTTTTGGTACTCAAACTTTTAAAAACTGTATGGGAATGATAAGTACAGTAGTTTTCTTGACCATTAAAGCATGAGACCAGAATCCAGTAAACATAAGGAACATACAGTCATGTAAACAAAGTTTTGACATTTTTGGCTACCCGTAGTTAAACCACAGATTTAAACCATTGTTTAAGTTAAACCGGAGTTCAGAATACGGGCCATAGTGTTTGGTCCAGGATAGAAGTTTAGAATTTGGTTAGTGGACGAAATTGACGTTGAGCAATTGGTGCTGTAGCATGTGTCGTACAACCTGGAAAACAGCTGGGTAGAAAAAAAAATTCATTAATACGCCTAAGCAGTGTGAGTCAGTAAACAGGAAAACCATATTCAAGCCCCAATATCTTCAAAACCAAGTGAAATCGCTGAAATGTATTATAATGGTATGATAGTTGATAATGTCTTCTTTGAGTTGTTAGGCTGTTCACCGAAATGCAATCATGGATGGGCTGAGCACTAGCCATTTTTAAAAAACATGTCAAAATTGTCTTTGCCCAACTTTGGGTTGAAAGGTGTTCAGGAGTTAGTTTCATTATTTGTGAGTGCATTCCACTGGAATGGAGACCATTCAACCAACCTTGGGTTGACCATCCATTTCATTCAAAACTTGGGCGGGGCTTAATTTGACATGAATCAGGAAAAAATGTTACTGTTCAGCTGTCCATGGTCGGATTTTATTGATCAACGTGTGAATTAAAGGAAACATGATAGGCTACAATATGATTAACTTTAATTTGATCTATATTAATTGATTGCAATGATATTCCGGGTTGAATCTGTGTTCTCTTTTTATCGACTCACACTGTATATCATTGTGGGTTTTTACGCATTGAAATATGCAGGAATTTAAATATGCTGTTTTTACCTAATCTCTAAATTTCACATCACAAAATATTACGAGATATGCACAATTGTAGAAACAATTGTACCAAGAATTATCCCTAGATGGACATTGAGGTATTACAAACTAAATGTAATGACACCAAGGTTAGAACCGAGGTTTTCATTGAAGTGTTGCATGATAACCTACCCATATGAATTGAATGATCTGTTTGATCATGTTTCATGCATGTTACCATAGAAGTAAGTTATGATCGACCTATGGATTGCACAAAATGCTGAACGTACATAAAAGTGTGATCGATTTGTTTGTAATGCATTATTAATCCTTTTTTTTAATATTAAAGTTTTGTACCCTTGTCCGAATATATACCCCTTTCATATTATTAACCTAATTCATTTCATGATATTCATTTTTACTTCCCCCATCTCCCCCACCCCCCCCCCCCCCCCCCACTCTCCTGCCCCTATACATAAACTCCTTGTTCCACGAACCCCAGTCAAGGCTCAAACGTCAAACGAGTGCTTCCCAAAGACTCATCCGGTCGGCACGAGCAAAGTCGTTACCTGGCAACATCACCCTCCCCTCCACCGACAGTGATTTTGATGACACCCCCTCCAACCACCAACCCCTCCCCTCCCCTGTCTTGTCCCCCTCCACGTCGCTCCCGCCCCCGTCCCCCTCGTGGGATGACGTTCTCGCTGCTGGGCAGAAGAAAATTCACACTTTGGACGGGACGATAACTTATAAGCCATCTTCTGTCTGGGAAAAGGCATGCATAGTTTGATTTTGGTTTGATATCTTTTTTATCATCAGCCTTAATTGCTTCTGTTTGCTGTGCTTCATTAACGCATGCTGCAGCCTTCTTGTCCAGTTTGTCATGCTTTTTTTTAACCATAAGACAAGTGATTTGTGGGCAGTTTGTCTTCTTGCTTTGCAGATTTTGTCAACATCAGTGTTTTTTTTAACATGCATGCTGGTTTGGGGCTTGCTCATAGTGTGACTTTTTTTCAGACTATGTATAATCCACTTTTTTTTCCATTCCTCATCCTTGTGCTTTGCTGTTTTATTGTAGCATCTTAAATCCGCTGCACACAATATGATCCAATGTTGATCTGATTTTTGAAGAAATCGCTATGAAAATAATATGGAAAATCTTCCTGATTGGCCAGTCTGATAGTCACATGAATGGGAAAAGTTTTTATTGCAGGATATTGTTAGACTCCGAGTTGGAGAAAAGGCCTGATTGGCTGCGAATTTAAGTGACATCATACCGGTCGTACAACTGCCTACCAATCTGTACCATATGGACCTTTAACAGATAGGATGTTTTAAAATTCCCAACGATTACAGTAGTACTTTCGTCCAATTGGGTCTATGAAGAATTTTAATATTAAGAAATGAAGAATGTAACTCTTAATAATTTCAATTTTATATCTAAGAATGGAAGAATTTAAATCTTAACTATACCAATTTTATATCTAATCCTGTTGCAGTATCTTTCAGAAATACTAGTTTGTAGTTGAGCCATAAGGTATGCAGTGTCTTAACGACTACTACGGTTGCCCTAGAAACCAGTTCATGATAGAAATGACCCTGAAATGACTCCAATTTGTATGCGCACACGCGCATTTGTTTTGGTAGATGCGCTAGAAAATGATAGCGTTTAAAGGTCAGTTGTACTGGGTGCAAATGACCTTTATCTGCACATGTGCAAATTGTAATTACGAACTGGCTTATTAGTGTGATGAATGCCAAATGGCTTACTTCTTGAGCTATGATACATGTACATGTATGAGTAAAGCTCTTCTTGCTGTAATGGTTTATACTTTTGAAAGAAACTGTCTAGAAATTTTTCTGAATGGCAAATTATGCAGTATAGGAATCATTGTACATTATGAGTTTTGGAACCATCAAAATTATCCAAATAGTAACAATAAATTCTGAAAAATATAACATTATACAGCTTCAGAGTACATTTGATTAATCCATAGATGCCAAAATGATAAATGAGTCCAGCCTATTATGTGTTTGCATGAGCTTAATCTACATGTACCAAACTGTCTTGCTATTAACTGTTAACCCATTTTTGCTGCTTAACGTCACCATTGTGGACAAACTTGCTTGTGTAAACAAATAAAAGAAATTACATCACACTGCTTGTGTACAGTGGGTTATACATGTATACATGTATATACAGCATGAACATATCATACGATGGGTGAAGAAGAACAACAAACTGAACATGTTTTCCCCAGTAATGATGCTTATTGCTTGCTATTTTCATATCTCAATTCGTCCTGAATAAGAGAAATAATAAAATATCTGAAAAATTCCTTGGGGGAGAAACTATTTCAGTTGTCAAAACACTATTCTAGATGATATTGGTATTTTATTGAATGTACAGTAATATGTAGCTGAATTATTATCAAATATTGCTCTTAAATTTCAAAGATACTGCACATTTTTATTCATTTTCATGCATTTTTGGTCCACAGGAGCCTAAATTCAAGCACATTGAACATTTGAAGATTGTTTCATTCCACTTAAACATGCATTTTGAAAGGGTTCGTTCCTGAGCCCTGTTTCATGAAACTTGTCATCAATGACAAGTTGCAATAACTGTTATAAGCTACTAAAATCCTTGCATCTGATTGGCTTAGAGCAAATTTGCCGGTAAAAATCACTGACAAGACACTTGATGAAATGCCTGATGTATCTTGGGATTAGTGAAATTGTCTAGAGAACTTTATGTCGTCGTTGAGGAGCTTATAGTGAGGAAAATACCAGCAAAGCAAACTTCATGTGTTACAATACACTACTGTACATGTATATAAAAATCATACGCTCATTGTACAATCATATAAGACAGGGAGTCAATTTCATTACGTTTAGGGCTTTAATCGTGAGGATGTTTCTGTTTTTAACAATTGAGACCTCATGATACACCGATAACCACATCAGCAACATAAATGTTTACAAAGTACAGCATTTCTCTCTTTCTTTCTTGGTGTGTGGAATCTTTACTATGAGTAACCGATCAGGTTCTCATGCTTTTTGATTAATTCTAATAAATGTCTGTGGTGTAAGGGTTTATCTCTTATGTGTGGATTCTGAATATTCATTTTCATTGCATAATGATTTTTAAAGAGCTAATTTAGTTTGCCTCATGAAAAGATTTTTTATTTGGATTAAATAAAGTCTCACTATGCAGTATGGGGCAATGCAGCTACCAGTACATGGACATCTATAAGCTATTTTTTACATTAAAGCTTACTCTGTTCAAATGAAAGTGTAGGATGCCCAATTTATAGGCTTACTTGCCTTTATTCGACAAACTTCCTAATTCAGATCTGCAAATATAGATTTGAACAGGGTATCGTGATTCATGGAATTTTGTCCAAAGCCAAAATTTATCAGGAATAGTCAGTCAATTGTAGTGCATTAATATCGGGTGACATTAAAAAAAAAAAAAAAAAACCCAGCAAATTAGAACTAAAATGATATACCTGTAGTTCTCACCATTATTCTTTGGAGGTACATGTACATTGTAAGATTTATTTCAATTTAGTATGATTGAGAAAATTAAATATCATATGACAAAACTATGAAATATTAAACTGCAAGTAATTTGTAAAAATTTTGTGTGGATGTAGACATCTTTTTCTATGTTTAACTTATGTTTCATTGAAATTTATATACAGGGATACGGAAATGCATGTATAATCTTTAATAGTCCTTGATTTCCTCTGGCAAGCTGCACTGAAATATTATGGAAAATGAATATAAAATGACCCAATCGTAATGGAAGTCTCTTAATCACATTTGAAATCATATTTCAATGTTGATGTTTGTATGCTGCAGATATTTTGTAAATCACTTAGAAACATTGAATTAAGCGCTATAGAAATGTAACTTATTTATATCGTTAAAATTGTTATTTGGTTTGATTGACAGGCTTTGGCGAATGATCTTCCCATGGGTGAACTACAGAGGGCGCTCAAGACAAAGGATGAGGAGCTGGCAGATGAGGAGAATCGTAGGAAGTCGAACTACGTCTACAAGAGCGATTTGAAGAACGTCGAGTTTGACGAGTCGACTGGCGGAGGGCTGGTGAGTGAAGGAAAAGCTTTGATGAGTGTTTAATACTTGTAGGAGTGGTTGAAATTTAAAGTAGAATTTGGTAGTGCTGCTTGAATAATGTCACTATGTTGATGTTAGAAATTGTGAAGGTGATGGTATTATTGAGAAGGAGAAGGAGGAAGAGGTGAAGAAGGAGGAGTTTT
Organism: Heliocidaris erythrogramma; assembly: GCA_025617745.1. Classification (NCBI taxonomy): domain Eukaryota; kingdom Metazoa; phylum Echinodermata; class Echinoidea; order Camarodonta; family Echinometridae; genus Heliocidaris; species Heliocidaris erythrogramma. Next base: position 35,733,311 of record CM046864.1, on the reverse strand, counting down.
AAGATGATGATTTATAGAGTAGATACATTTAAAACCAATCGTTTTTTCGCCCAATAGAGTTGTATGCAGATATCGTAATGCTTAGTTTTCACTGAATTTCGTTTTATTGAAACTTGTTGAATGCAGAGGGCTTCTTTAGTATAGGAATAGAGCTCCAGCCATGTTGTAGTATAGTATGTGGTAATCATTATAGACATATTATGCCAAACCTATAGATGTGATGTGTATGTAGTCAAGCTTCTTAACCCTTTAGAGACAATTGACCACATTTTGTGGTTTGGCTCAATAACTTTTGATTCAGAGCCCTAAAAAAGCTGCTTTCTTTCATTTCTTTCTCTCTCATAATTAGTTGAGCAGATACTCTGTTAAACTCATTTCACTAAGAAGGGAGAAAACTCATTTAATTTGGATTCCTTTCCAGTGAGCATAATACGTAGTTTGAACAATAAAATCTTGTTTTCTAAACAATTTACAAATCAGTTAAATAACCAATTGCTGTGTGTCGTTTCCATTTCCCATGGAAGTACATCTACTGTTCGATGCCGCAAGCTTACCGCCGGGCCAAGAGCCGCTTTCTGCGAGGTTGTTTCATGATCTCGGCAGACAAGCTTCACCTGCCGGCGCATCTCTTCACGGTTAGCTGCTGCACGGCATGTCAGCTTGATGTGAATGTGTGATGTGGGTTAACTGCAGTGTTTGTCAAGGTCATGGATGAAGGTCATTGTCAATGTCACGATCAGGGTCATTGTCTATGTCATGGTCAAGGTCAATTTGAATGGATTAGATATGTGTACTCAAAATTATATCTAAAGCGTGGGTCACATTTTTCAGATAATAATAACGATAACGATAAAATTTTCAATTAAAGGTGCCTGCATCCTACTATATGGTGAGTATGCTTGTGTCTGTTAATAGTAGGGCAGCTTGTGGGTGTACCTTTAATGAAAAATCTTGTTAGCGTTACCGTTACCGTTATCAGACAAATTTGACACACGCTCTAATAAGTCTTAAACATCAGGACATGACGAACTGGACCTTTTGAACCCTACAAGTCAGGTCTTACAAATACTGCAAGTGACCTTTTTAAAGGAATTATAGAGGCGGTTGGAGGGGCTGTGTGGATTTTATCTTTTGCACGAGGACTTTGATAAAATCATTTTGTGTATGGTTACAGGTTTTATTGTTTCACCGTAAACTGTTTCAGACCTTATTCTTCATTTCCATCTTATTTAAAAATAAAACTGTATCTCAGAATGTCATTTTTTGCCATGGAGTGCATGGCATGTTTGATGTGTTTGAGTATACAGGTAGCAAACTGAGTTTTTTTGAAAGAAGTAATTTGAATGATTATGCATTTGTATGGGTTCTGTTGAATGTTACAGGAACATTATTCAAAGTTATTTCTTGTTGTCTTGTAGAAATAATTGATTCATTATCCATTTGTTCAGAAAAGTAGTAATTTTGCATTTCACAATCCTGACCTTCCATGCTTGTTCTGTATTTTTCAACATGAACGAACTTTCTTGTATGATTGATCATGACAGAAGTTGGCAACCACATGATTTAACGATATGCATTTTTGTATAATTCGTGACATTTATGTAATTCATAGTATTCTACATTAAGAGACTTTGTACATACATGTATGTCATGTAGACATGCAGGTATCAACTCACAAACGTGTGGTAGATACTAACATACACGTACATGTATTTTGTATATAATTATGTGGTGTAATTTTTTTGTATTTGTATGGAATAACATTGAACGAGCTACTTGGCTTTTATGATTCCGCTCTTCCCTTTTATTTACCATCCTGATACATGTAGTCACTGTTGAGAGCTAGAAAGGCGTTAATTTTTATGTTAAAGTGAATTAATGCCCTTCTGACTCTCAACATACTGTATGTCTGTTTTTACTGATGAATGTACATGTAGGTTGATGGACATACCCACCTTTTTTCACTTCTATTCCAGTGTAATGGATTGAGTTAATATGTAAATTGCACCTTGGTACAAGTGTCAGATGACACAACATCAGGGCCCTGTTTCATAAAATTTGTTAATCAGTAACAATTGCAACAAATCTATGACAAATTTGCTCTCAGCCAATCAATGCTCCGATTTCAGTAGCGTATAACAATCATTGTGACTTGTTATTGATAACAAGTTTTATGAAACAGGGCCCAGGTTTGGTTTGTGAATGCATGGTGTGATTTCTTTAAGAGATTGGAGTACTTTTTTGTTGGTTGATTTGTGATACATGTATTTCTATTTGAATAGAGTATCATAACAAGATGAACTTGTCATGTATACACTGTAGGTTAAGTGTACTGGTAGCTGTGTTATTTTAATAGCCAATGTCACAGTATCTTTTGTATTATAAACCCAGAATTATTAGTATCTGTAATGTACATATAATGTCCACAAAAATATGTTTCAGGCATTATCACTTGGACTAAAATTTTTTTTTTCAATCTGATTTTTATCTTCCACTTAACTTCATTTTTAATCATACACCATCTTTATTTTATTTTAATTTTTTTTACATATACACTAAAGGAAAAAAGAAACTTATAAAAGTTCAAGAGATCACCAAATTAAATTCTCTGCATGGAAATGTACCAAATTTGGATATAATGTTGATTCAATGCATGGCTTTAAATGACAGTCAATAACAAAAAGTTTTCTTCAATGCCACAAAAGAAATGTGCACTGAAGCAAAGGACTCTCTAATCCCAAAGTCACAAAGATAAACTGCAGTCTTGTACACCATATGCATGTCAATGAATGAAACAAAAGAATTTCAAAAGGGATTTGCAAGTTCATATCCAAACAGATTAATAGCCAGTATGTCCACCTCTAGCTTGCTGGCAAGCTGTACACCGTCTTCGCATGCTTCCGATCAGATTCGCGATGGTAGCCTGGGGAACATTGTTCCATTCCTCTTGCAGTGCTGCAATGAGCGTCTCCCTATTGATGGGTTGATTGTCACGCCTTGACACACGTCGACCAAGCTCTTCCCAGAGATGTTCAATTGGGGAAAGGTCTGGTGAACGGGCGAACCATGGCAGAACATCAATATCCTCTTGCTCGAGGGGTGCAAATCCCTTTTGAAATTCTTTTGTTTCATTCATTGACATGCATATGGTGTACAAGACTGCAGTTTATCCTGTGACTTTGGGATTAGAGAGTCCTTTGTTTCAGTGCACATTTCTTTTGTGGCATTGAAGAAAACTTTTAGTTATTGACTGTCATTTAAAGCCATGCATTGAATCAACATTATATCCAAATTTGGTACATTTCCATGCAGAGAATTTAATTTGGTGATCTCTTGAACTTTTATAAGTTTCTTTTTTCCTTTAGTGTATGTAAAGCAGTGATTGCCAAAATGGATTGTAAATGTATGAATTTAGTCAGGGCCCTCAAGAAGAAAAGTATTTTGTTTACTGATGGGGCTACCCTGTTAAAATAAAACTTAATCAAATTCAAAAATGTACATGTACATGAATGTGCGTTTTACAATATACAGTGTATTAAGTTGAACGTATTATCTTTGTTATGGACTGTTTGGGTTTGGTTGATTATGTTAATATCTATACATTTTTTCCAAATTGCAGCATCTTGTTAAGACGCACATTTTTCTTTGCTTCTCGTAGATATGAATTGTAAAACTGTTATTTTGTTATGTTGTTTATATTTAGCTTGGTATCCCAGCCAAGGTCCACATCCCTCAGAGATACAACCCTGCAGATGAAGATGATAGTGAGATGGAGACAGAGACACCAGAGGAGAGAGCGAGAAGGGAGCAAAAAGCTAAGAAGATGGCCAAGATACTGTCATCGCAGAGTATGCAGGAGTGGCATCCAAGAGAAATGTAAGTTGGAAGATAGAGAGAGAGAAGAGATAGAGCGAAGAGATAGAGCGAGAAAGAGAAATAAAGAAAGGAAGAGTGAGAGAGATACATGTAGAAAGCAGAGACCAGGAGACAGAGATAAAGAGAGAGAGAGAGAGAAAAAGGATTGAAATAGAGAGGGAAAGAGAGAGAGAGAAATAAAGAACGAAAGGAAGACTCAGAGAGATACATGTAGAAAGCAGAGACCAAGAGACAGAGATAAAGACAGAGAGAGGAGGTTTGAGCAGGAGAGAGCCAGGACGGTGCAGAACATCTCGTCAGCTGAGGAATAGCACCCAAGTGAAATGCACATGTACATGAAAGTTGCAAGATAGAAAGAAGGGAAGAAAGCAATATAGAGTGAGTGGATGAATGAATAAAGGAATGAAAGAACAAACAAACGAATGAATGAAAAGAAAAATTGACCATTAAATTTGAAGAACCAAAATGCTTTGCCACTCTTTTCTCCCCCAGCTTGCCAGAGTGGAATGGGCGTGGTCCATCCGTTGACATGAAGCAGCATGTGGAACGAGAGAAGGAGCTCCGCCAAGAGGTCCTGGTCAAGAGACGAGCCCTGGCCCAAGAGGTCTCGCAGCAGACTAAAGTTCTGGCAGGTACGCCTAGCGATAGTGACGATGGCTATAAATACCGTCACAACGGTGGCGATCATTACGAAAACAAATTTGATAGTGATAGGTGGGACTCAGATGAAGCTAGAGTTTGAAGCATGAAAAATTTGGGGGAGGACTGTTCACTATATAGGAATTTTAGCCCATCACTTTCAAAGATTGGAAAAAGCTATAATAGTCACAAGTACTCTCACAATCTTGAAAGGAATTTCAATGAAACAAGAAATTGAAGAAAACATAATTTTTGTATTGATTATCAATCTTTGAGATTGTAGCAATCATTATCTTGTTACTTTTCTTATCGAGCAGTTACAGTAAGAACAATCAACCCTATGTTAAGCATTGTGAAATTTTATCGCAATAAAATTTTGGTAACGGTGTGGCTAGAGAGTCTGAAAACAAATTTTTGAAACTCTTTTTGATTGAAAACAAGTGCTATTTCAAATTTTTCTAAAGTCATTTTGCATGTACTTGTTAATCATACTGATGAACATATTTATTTACCTATTTTTCCCCCTTGACAGATTGAAAGGCCTTTGTAGGTATGGAAAGGGAAAAGGTCTGCACAGAAATAAAACTATTTGCACGATTTTGAATGGATAACTAAAATGCATATAGAAACAACCTTTTCTTTTCGTTTTTTAAAGCCCTGTTTAGATATGCATGCTCTACAGTTCATGTCTTTTTCTTTCTAGAATGAAATACATTGTTCCCTAAAAGTGTTAGTGATGTCGACAAACTGTGGACTTTTCTTTTTGAAATTTCTTAAATAATATTGCACGGATTAAGCTACATTGCATACACACAATCAGAGAAGCCTACTTACATTTGAAATATGTAATGAAACTTTTCTTTTTTCTATTAGTTATATTGTTCATTTCTAGTTATATTTTCCTTGTTTCTTTGTATGTTCCGCTGTAAAAAATATGATCTGTATATTTTATTGAACTATGAGCTAAAAACTTAACATGTGATAACAGTAATTCTTGCTATTATCAGTATTCAAATGAAAAATTTCTTGTACATACCTATAATTCATTATCAATCTGAACAGAAGATGAAATAATATCTTGCTAATATCAATATCGAAATCAGTATAAGATATCTTTTTGTATATTACTACTAAATTTCTTTCTTCATACACAGTCCAATTCACTATCCATATTTACCAATCATCCTTTATTAAACTAAACATGTTATGACAGGATTTCTTGCTAATGTCATTTTCAAAATGCATCCTTTAAATGCATTTATTTTTTTCTTTATTATTCAAAGCTAGCTATGCAAGTTCCTCTAATACATTCTGTTGATTTTATTTTACTTTTTGGTTGTTATACTAATCTTGTTACTCTTAAAAAAACAAAGAGTATAATCTTTCTTGGTACACCATGACTTTTTCAATTTATTTCAGTGAATGTAGTTAACTTTTTTTTTTCTTCATAATTTTACCAGTCAAAATAATTAATAATAAAAAGTACATTATTTGATTGATATGATATATACATTATCTTCATTAAAACTATGCATACTGTACATGTATTAGACACGAACTGAATTACCTTAAATGTGCACATTTTTCTTTTAACATATCAGATGAAAAAATGCGAAGCTACTTTTACTCAGTATGATATACACAGAGATACAAATCTTTATTCCAATTTAAGACATGATTTTGCATGAAATATGAAAGAATCAGTTGAAAAGCTAAGCTTACCTAGGGACTGCTCGGACCTCCCCCCACAGAGCATTTCAACTACATAAATCTCATTGAGAGAGGGGGCATTTTGAATCCATTTTTATGTTGCAGATTTTGCTTTAGTCTGGGATCTACATTGATTACCATTTTGGAGGGTCTCCATGTAAATACATGTAATTACCCCAATAAAAAAACAGTTTTTTGGGTTATTTGTGATCTTGAGAGGGTCATTTGTCCCTCGACCCACCCCTTTCAAAGACCTTTCAGACACGAGGCATTAAACCACTTCTAAATAACTGCCGCTGCAAAATGAAATGAGATCGCCATTGCCTTCACACTTCTGTATCTTATAATACCCAAAGAAGTATACATGTATATGCGAAGGCGCCATCATTCCGCACATCTAATATCCTCCCTACCCCAACAGGCCACAAACATTAAATCCTGCCTCTCAAATACCTGATAAGTTTTGCAGTGGTTGTTCTTTCAGGCGGTTTAATGCGTAATGTCTAAATGGGCCTTACAATGTCAAGCTCTGTGTTGGTTCATTCCTCCAGTTCACATTCTTAACAAAAACGTTTCATGATTTCATTTCGCACATGCATTTTGAAGTTCGGTTGACTAACCTTTTGTTTATTTTTCCTCCTTTTTTTTTTCTGTCGTGCATACGCTGCCTTTGATGTTCAGCCCAAATGAACGCTGTAGCCTAAAGCCACTGCACTCGTTCCATGCCCGGACGGCATAAATCATTTAAACCATCCTCCTTACCCCCTCGGTGTTGGAATTTAACCAAGCATCATCAGCCGCAACCAGAAAACAGAAATTGAAATGAGAAAACTCAGGAGAATTAACAAAATCATGGGAATCTCATTGAATGATTATCTGTAGCACTTTTCATTATGCCATCAGGAATGGAAATTTAAAAAAATTAAATCTTGGAGTATTACTAAAAAATAACTAAATCATTATAACCTCTTTGAATTAAAACCTTCAGCATTCACTATCAAATGTGGTCTCGTATTTGTGCTCAAAGATGCAGGTACATTTATGTTTTTGACCCAATTTACATTGGAGAGTTGCACCACAGTGCATGCTGCGACCTTTGAACCCAATTTGGCACAACTCTGCCTTTTATTACCCAGTCTGCACATGAAAATAATGATGAGGGCTTTGATATTCAGTGAGGTTTTCATGTCGTTTATTAACTTACATGTATGTAGCTTCTCATGGGCTGGTGTTTGGGAGACTAAAGGGTTTCACACGTTTAATTTACCATCATATGTACATTTGTTACTCTGGTAAATGGCAACGTTGTCTCACTAATTATGCATATGCTGTGCGTATCTACTTCATTTGGAGGACATGCCAGAGTCCCAGTGTACTCGTCAAAACAACGAAAAACCAGAAGAAATATTCTGTTTTCATTGTCTTGGTAGTCATGTTTCACCCTTTCCAAGTGCGTGTCTCTCTTGGCTTCACGCACACACCTTTATGTATTTGTTGTGCGTGTGTGTGTGTGGTCATTTCATTTGCCAGTCGCAAAAACGTTGATCGGGAGCAAATTGGTAACAATGCTAACTTCTGTTAACCTTAAGATCAGCCCATGAGATCCAAAGATGAAGTGTGTACAACCCTGAAGTCCTCGGCTTCTTTTTCATCATTCACATTGTACTTTTAAAAGCAGCTAGATTTCATCAGCCTCTTGTTGAAAAATTTCCCCAAGTGTTGCAACATTCATGGTTGTGTAAGAGTAAAAAAAAAAGTAGCTTTTAGTTTCAATTTTTTTGCAATTTTTTTTTTTGCCCCTGCTTCATTATAGATTTAGATTATGTCAAATTCATCAATGGATGTAGACAAGTACTAGTATCATTCATCAAATGCACGTTTTTATTTTTTCAATTGCTATAAAATAAATTTCCATTTATTTCTTCCAGCCTTGTGTCATGTATCTGAAAATGAAACTGTACAGACATCACATAATGCACATTCAAGCTATTTATTGGCATACATATATAAGAAATCAGAATTTATTATATATTTGTACTTGCCAACATGTGTGTGTTGCCAATTTGCAATTACTGTATTACCTCAATTAGCACAAAGATCCATTGAATAAACACCATTCTGTGAGGTAACAAACACTGACAAAAATTGTGTAGGGGCAAAAAAAAAGATGTTTTGATTAATTGTAAAACAATGTACATTTTCATAGAAAAAATTCAAGGTTTAATGTTGAAATGCAATAGGAATAAAAACACAACAACAGACCCGCCCAATGTGCATTTTTAAATTCAAGCATAAGTAGAAGATACAGTGTATGAAAATGTAGTTTGCATATTGCAGTGTCCAGTTTTGTTGTATTAAGACCAAAGTAGATTTAGAGAAGCAAGAAGTCGTGTAACTTCATTTTTTATGAGCTGCTAACTTTGCTACAAACGTTTCATCATCTCACATTAACAAAATAATTTTGCAAAGAGAATTATTTTTTCTTCCATGCAGAAAAATGCACAGTTCAATCAGCAAGACATGAATCACAGCAAGTTCAGAATGATTTAATAATGGTTAAAAAAAATAAAAAGCTTCTTTCCTTTCAAACCTGCCAAAAGTTGCAAAAGCACAAATTTTGCAGATGCTTCCTTGTTGCACTTGTCATGTAATGAATAAAGTCTTTATGAATCCATGTTGTATTCACCAAAGCAATTTCTATATTGAGTGAATCTACAGGTTTCAATGAACTTTTGTATTCAGTCAACCTACATGTATTTATGTTCAACGAACGTCAACGTGTTGTATTCAATGAATGCATTCACGTTCAATGAACTTGTGTTGTTTTCAAGGAACGCATTCACGTTCAATGAGCTTGTGTTGTATTCAATGAAACTCTTCATATTCAATTGTCCATTTATATTCAGTGAACTCCAATGCTCAGTTAATATAGCTTGTATTCAATTAATAACATTTATATGAAAAGGAATAAAACCACCGAAAGTGAAATAATTGGTAGGGTGATATCTTTCTCATTAATTTATTCTCGCACATTTATGCTGTCTGTAGCCTACTCTGAAATAACTACTGAGAATTCAGATGTACTTTTTTGAAAAGCTTTTTATCAATTTTGATACTGCCTCATCACCAGCTTTGGCAGAATGCACACAGACTACTTTTACATCTTACATTTGATACTGTTTGCTGCCTCAACCATTGCTGTTGCGTATTCAGTGTAAATACATGGGGAATTTTTAAGTGAAACCCCACACAAGATACAGTGCTTGGGACTTTGGAAATAGCTAGTGTGCACTTTTGCTCATAAAGAGTTTAATAAATAAGTTTGTCATACAGTTATAGAAGTGCATACATGTAAGTCATATTTTTCCATGCACGTGTACAAAATATAGATATATTTTGAAGCGTAATATTGATGTATCATCTAGGGCTTCCATAATGCATTTTCCCCTCTAAAGTCAATTGATTTTGTATTAAACCAAAAAAATAAAGATGCGATGTATGTGAAGATATCGAGGAGGGGCATTGGAAAGATGTGGGGTTGATTTTCATCTGTGTTTTCGAGCCAGTCATAGGCATTGTAATGGTGTGGATGTAAGGGCGGAATTTAAGAATGAACAAAAATGTTATTACATAAAAAGGGCGTGGAAGACAGTTTTCACTCACTGTTGCAGCGAGATATGTGTTCTTGTATTCATAGTACATGTACGTGTAGCTTTAAGATGTAAGATTTAGCTTATATTCAACTTGTAAAAATCACTTTTTTTTCTACTTGTAGAAATCAATTTATGCAACAGCTTCAAAGTTTTCAGATTGCAATGTATTCACCCTTTTGAATTTTCTGTAGATAAAAGAATAAAATGTGTAAAATATGTGTAAATATGACATTTATTCATTCTAGTTATCTCTTTATTTGTAAAGTACTCCTATTCAGCACTAACAGTAGTAAATTGATATACCAAATGTACTAATTGTTGAAAAGTACCCTATATTTATTGTAATATGTACTGTACATTAACCTGCTAAGTAGAGATATCTATATCCATATTCTAGCTGCCTTTTAGCACCATTTGTGTATGAATTTTTAAGAATAAAGTTTGAACTGCATAGAGAATATATTAGCAAATATAAGAGCTAAGTATGCTGGAAGGATATAAAAAAGGCTTTAGATTAATATGTATACAGTTACATGAGAATTTTAATACAGTTTGTATTTTTATCGAGGACGACTTTGGGAAATTGCAAAAATACACTGATTTTTTTTAATGGTAAATATGAGATGTCCTACTCCAGAACCATGCACAATGATTTATATTTGGACAGATTTTTTTTTTTTTTGGTCAAAAGAAGAAAAACATTTTTGGTCCGTTTTTAAAACTGATTTTAGTAAAAAAGTATCATTGTTATCAAGTAACATAAATTGAACATTTTCCTACCAAAATTATTATGGTTGTTCTGTGTAATCAATACTTCTTACCGCAAGTACAATTGCTATAATTAAAAGCTCTGTTGTAAAAAAAAAGAAAAGACTACTTGATCTATGACAATCCAAGTTCTATACAGCAGGTTTAAGATTGATTTTCTTTCCAAAGTTTGCATGAGGTCTTCTCTGACATATCAACATATGTGAAATATTTAGATACGATCATGTACAGTGCACATAGTGATATATATTGAAGTTACATTGGTTTGAATGATACACAAGTCATCTGTTGAGCGGCAGAAAGGCATTAACTCATATACTTTTACATAAAGTTAATGTCCTTCTGTCACCTAGCAGACATAATGTAATTGTGCTTTGTGTGTATGGTATGCTCGTATCACATCCGTTGAGAGCCAGAAGGGCGTTAAACTCTTTGGGAAAGGAGGATTTGAGTTGAGCCCCTGTGACTATCAGCAGACAAATTATATGCACTTTTATCATTTTGCAATGGAGTTCTTGGATGCTTTTGTGTCAGTCCTGGTGTAAGTGTAATTGGTGTAAGTGAATATGACAATATTTTTCAAGCCATCATGTGCCTTGTATTGAATCTAGCTGCATAAGAAGTCAACTTAAATGTAAAGGTGTTGTTGAGTACTGGATAATAAAAGTACTGGATAAAAAGAAAACAAAATAACCAACAACCAAATAAACTACCATGTAGGAATACAATATAACAGGAGAAAGATTTATTGTGGACTTTTCTCTTATTTCAACTGCAACTAGAAATAGTTGTCCCTTTGAACAGGCTGGTAGCGAGGCTTATTTTGATCACATCTTTGTTTAGTCCCATATGCCCATATTTGTGTGCAGTGCTTTTCAGTATTTATGACGTTAAGTGCGATTGGGTAATCTTAGTGGTTCCTAAACTTCAAAATGCCAATTTATTTAGATTTCTTCCATAATAAACATTTCAGAAAAGCTTCTCAACAGTTTACGTCATATTCAAGTTCTAAACCAGTACTCAACACCACTTTTAAAACAAGTATTCTCATGTTATGAACTATTGAGTATTATTGAACTGATATCACTGGTGTGGTATTGCTTTTATATTTAGGAGTAAAACATTTTTGAATCATAGGAATGTACACGAATAGCAAGTGACCAGCGTAGATTGTACAAATACATTGGAGATGAAGACTTTATAACTGTTAGATTTTTTAAAAAAGAGTTCCTTTCATTTTTGCTTGAAATAATCATCCCTATACACTAAATATTTTAGGATGCATTTGTACCAAGATTTGATTATTTTCAGTATTTGCTTCTCACAATCATTGACATACAATTTAGAATTTTTTGAATTTTGCGTGATATATATGAATCCATTGCAGTCTCATATTTTGAAGTTTAGAGTTGAACGTGTACATCTATTTTTAGTGGCAAGTAAATGATGAATTTTAATAAATTGATAGAGACAGAGACATAGAAACAAAACAAGATCATGAAGCCTGCTTTTGTTTGAAATGTCTGATGTATGAAGTTCGCCTTCTTAGGCTTCTTGGTATTCGATTTTATATCTTAAAAGTGAGTGATATGCAAAGCTTTTTGAGATTTTTTTTTTACTACAACTTTGCTACATTTTAGTTATGTGATTTTGTACATTGTATAGCATGGGCAATAATGAACATTTTTTGTAGTACATGTACCATCAATTCTGTCATCATCAAACTGAAGGGAGAAATAAGATTGATTCTTCAAATGGCAGATTTAGTTCCAAAGTCCAAAGCCTTCATGGTCGAAATTTAAGGATATTGAAGACTATATTTACCTGCAAATGACATCAATTATGTTTCAAATTTTATATCAATAGGTCATACTGTGATCTTCGTATGCTTTGTAGATGTGTTATATCATTTGGTGAGAGATTTTGATTTTCTGTTGTAATAATAAATGCTTTGCCTTCCAACAGTGTACCCCATTTATTTTTGTTGCATCTGATTAATAGGCCTTAAAAAAAAATAATTTGATATTTTGTGAGCTGAGTGAATAAAGATCTAACAATTGCATCAGGACACCCGTTTCTCTTGTGTGTTTCTTAAATTTGTACATGTATTTGCTAGGAAGACCAATAAAGGGGAAGTCTACCTTCAACTCAAGCTTTGCTTAGGACAAACCCTTTTTCTATGTATGACTATTTTAATGTGACCTTACATGTTGAAAGATTGTAAACAAAGTAAAAGTTTCAGAAAAATCAAAGAATTTAAAAAGGTAGGAATTAAAAAAATAATGTTCATGTACATGTATGTGGAATTTCCTTGCAATGCATCTCCCATTTGTTTTATACTTTAATAACTAAAAATATTAATTTTCTCAATTTTATAGTGGAACAGACAGCATTTCCTTGGTAGGGAAGGGAGAGGAGGGACCTGTTAAAACTTTGTTACATGTACCAATAATGTATCCTTAAAGTCATTTCCATTATTTGAATGGAATTACAAGAAGTTGGTTCATTTTCTGGCAAATCTATGGAAATGTTCCAAGTCGTTCAAAGTAACTTATTGGAAGAACTATGAATAACATTAGTAAACTGGTTTATTGCTTCTTACAGTTCAGAGTGTTTGCCACAGTAAATATTTTACAAAAATAGAGAAAGTTCGTTGATTGATGCACACTGCTAGTTAACAACCAGTTCATAAATGTATTAAAATTTATTGAAATTTATTCATACTTCTTCCCCCCCCCCCCCAAAGGTCTTGTGACGATCAAACTATTCCGTTTACCTGTAACAAGTTATAAGATTTCAATAAGTCAGAGTGCAGTTCGTACACATAAGTTCTTGCTATGTTAGGCAACCCCTGAAAAACTTTCAGGTTATTATAGTATCAATTGTTATACAGTGAAAACTCTGTATAAATAGCTCTGATATAACAACATTCCTGATATACCGGTAATGTAACAAGGTAATTTTACTGGTCCAAAGTTTTTATGTTCTTTGGGTTTTTCTTACCCTGATATAAGGAGATTCCTGGAGTAACAAGGTAATTTTCATAGTCCCAAGGTCCGCGTTATACGAGTGCCACTGTACAGAGGCATGCATGAAATCTGACTACACACTGGTCTACAGCATCTGAGGATTCTGAGCTTAGAGACTATTACAAGTCAACATGTATGTGGTCTGAGCACTCGCGCGAAGGCCCTTGCCTACCGTACATGTATGCAGGACTGTGTCAAACATTCACTGTTGCAGTAGTCAAAAACAGACAAAATTGCTCTAAGCAAGATTTCCTGATTCAGGGACTCTTTAACTCTTACTGTGCTACAATTTTGAGGTTTCAGAGTTGAAAGTATCAAAAGAGATCCATAACTACATGTACATGTAAGATAAATAAAACAAAATGACACAGTTCTGTTTTTCCATGTTAATCATGTTACACTTTAATGAGCACACACTTACATTCACTACATACTGTACATAACTTATATACAACACAGGAACTGGACGGAACTGGAAAGAATACAGACTATGTCACTACTTTACTAATAAAAGATCTTAATTGTCAATGACAGTGTGACTTCAAATTAAGATCTTTACCATACAGCCAATCCGCAGGTCCCCAAAAAGCGCGCTATTTTATTTCCAGTTCTGCCTGACTATATGAATACATAATGAGCAAGAACAGCCAGGAACATCTTATTTGCAAACTATTGAATAGACTACTTATCATTCACCAATTGCCATGAGTTATGCATCAAATAAAAGAAGAGGGATCACAGATTTGTGACATGCCTTTGTTTTCAAAATAAAAGACCAAATTGGTAAAAAATGGTGTTCCTTTTATGACAAAAAATAAACATTTGACATGGAAGAGTCACATTCAAGCAATTATTATTATTATTATTATTATTATTATTACTTATAACGCGCTTTTCCCATTAGGCTCAAAGCGCTTACAATAAATTAAATCATCTACAAACTATAAACTATCGAAAAGATGTGTTTTTAATGCCTTTCTGAAAATTATTACTGATGAAGACTTTCTAATAGAAAGTGGCAAATCATTCCAGTATTTTGAAGCTGACACAGTAAACGTTCTATCACCAGCTAATGTTCGAGTTACTGAATATGTGAGGCGGAGAGGGTCACTGGCGGACCTTAGTAATCTAGTGGGCTTGTATAAACTCAGACAGTTAATTAAATACTCTGGAGCCTGGTTATTAAGTATTTTGTAGACAAACAAGAGTAATTTGAAAATTATTCTTTGCTTCAAAGGAAGCCAATGTAGTGAGTTCAAGAGTGGTTGAGAAGGGTGGTCTCGAGAAACCTGTAAAATTAATCGTGCTGCCCAATTTTGTAATCGTTGAATACGAATCAACTGATTAGAGGGAATCGTCGAAAGGAGTCCATTGCAGTAATCAATACGAGATAAAACTAGAGAACGGACAGCATTGTGACAAGCAGACTGATCGATGAACCTTCTGATTCTAGAAATGTTCCTTAAATAAAAAGTAACTGTTTTACAGATGTAAGAGATATGATGTGACATCGACATACACGGATCAAACATAACACCAAGGTTTCTTATTGTTTCTGAAGGTCTTATGAGTGTGCCACCAACATCTAACTGAACATTTGGAAGACTGCGCAGGTTGTAAGCAGAAGCAGCAACAAAAAATTCAGTCTTTGAATCATTCAATTTTAACTTATTCACCACCATCCACTGTCTTATATCTGATATACAATTCTGAAGTGTAACAAGTGCATTATCAAGAGCTTCAGGAGTCTTAGGATCAAAAGAAATATATAATTGTATGTCATCAGCATAAAGGTGATAATTAATACCATGATATTGAATGATGTCACCAACAGGGAGAGTATATATTGAATATGCTATGGGTCCCACTATTGACCCCTGCGGGAGTCCAAATTCTAGAGTTGTGGGATTTGACAATGTGCTGCCAATGTCAACTTGTGAAGACCATCCAGACAGGTATGATTTGAACCATGATGAAACTGTTGACCTAACACCTATTCTATTGGATAAACGAGATATGAAAATGTGATGATCTATTGTATCAAATGCTGCTGATAAATCTAACAGCAATAAATCGGTGCATTCGTAGAAAGTCTCATCAAAATCGATATAGGGAATGCTAATTGCAGGAGTATACTGAAATCTCTGAGGAGGAAGGAGACACTCAAACCATAAGCATAAAGGACTGTGATACTGATGCTGATTTAGATCCACTGTGCAAGGAGATCAATTCTGAAGGGAAGATAACAGTGACTGTAGACCATGGAAGACATAAAATCGTAATTTTGAGCACAATCATCATCAAACCCAAACCTGCCAAGCGTAATCTGTGAATCAGAAGGGAAAAAGCGGAGTTAGTTCGACGCCCTGGCTGATTTTCAGTTATTTGGACGCAATACTGCACTGTATGTGAGAGGGGAGGAAAGACAGCAAGCTGGATTAAATGATGATACAAGGATATTGTGAAGGAAATTGTGTGCCTGTGGTCATAAGGATGTTACTGTTGCTGTATATTGGATAGTCCCATGTGTATTAATTGCACCGAGGAACTCTACTTTGCAACGTAACAGTGTAATATATACTACATGTGAAACCAGGTAACTGACCATATACGTATTGTGCTTTTCTCGACAGTTTGATTATGTGTTAATCAAGTAAACACAATTCTTCTTGGAATGTACCAGTAATATGCGATCATAAGAACTTTATTGAGGGGAAACTATATCGGTCATCTCAATTATACAGTATAACACTTCAAAAGTCTTCAATCATATATCTGCCATCTTAAATATACTCTTGATATATATTATTACAGTGAAACATCGATTTGCACGTTCAATCCTGCGTTAACAATATTTATACACAGTGAGTGTTTCTTGTGCCAGTTTCTTCAACCATAAATTTGTAACCAAAATGTCGGCTAAGACGAAAGAGGCTGTCGAAGAATACCTCCAATCTGACACTTTTCTCAATGCAATTGGAAAGACTATAGAAAAGGCTATTGATATGTACTTATCCAAATTCATTCAAAGCTTAGACCAATTAGAGAAATCCAGTGCGGATTTCAAGGAAAGTGTTGAAAACATTGATGGAAAGTTAATGGAGCTCGAATCATCGCTTTGTGTCAAAAAAGCTGAAATTAAAGCGGCTTAATAGTGTCATCAATGAACAGGCAACATCCATCAACAACTTGAAGCTGGCCATGAATGAGACCGATCAATATTCTCGTCGTAATTGTCTGAAGTTCTACGGTGTGAAAGAAAATGGTACGGAGAATACAGACGAGGTCATATGTCACGTAGCTGCTGAGCGTCTTGGTGTTCATCTGACCGTGAACGATCTCGATAGATCGCATCGTGTTGCTCCGAGGGTCGATAAAGCGACATTAGACTCTGGGTCCGGGGGCACCACTCTGAAGAACAAGAAGCCTCGTGCCATCATTGTCAAATTCTGTTCATACCGAGTCCGGAACACTATCCTGCGCGCAAGGAGAAAGCTGAAAGGTACCGGTATGGGAATAGATGAGGCTTTAACTCCCACAAATCAGGAGCTTCTGTGGACCGCAAAGAAACACCCAAAGGTCAATGGGGCTTGGTCCTCTGATGGTCGAATCGTAGTCCTGATATCCACCACAAATGGAAAGTCGATCCGCAGAACTATCCGCTTGGAAAAATTGTGACATGAATAATTATATAATGCTGATGCATTCCACTTTCTCTCCTTAAGGTACTTTTTCTAATTTACTCATTTATTTGACCCCTTTTATTATCAATAAAAGGTAGTAATTTAACAAACTTTTAGGCCTTATTATTTACGTGTTTCTTATTGAGTTTCTGGATATTTCGTATTGTCTTGTACGTCTCATTAGTCATCGTAATGTTGAATGATTATTCTAAAGCAGACTCGAGTTTAAATGTCAAGGTAACTAATATACTTTCTGCAAACGCCAACTTTACTCACCCTTTGCCATTCGGTGAAATTGATGACTCGGAATTTCAGTCATTATTTTGTTCTAAAGGTGAATTTGTTGATGCAAATACAAGTAGTAATGCTAGGCACGATGAATATCTTGTTGGGAATGATCAGGACGAACATGCCTTCTCCACCAATGCAAGATACTACTTGACCTCTGAATTCAATGAAATAATTGAACATTCTATAACAGGAAACTTTAGCATGATTCACTTCAATGCAAGAAGTTTATTTCAAAATTTCGATCACATACACAGTTTTCTTTCGAATATCAGATTTTGTTTTTCGGTGATTGGCATATCGGAAACGTGGATTAATTCAACCTCTAATGTTCCCTTCTCAATTGAAGGCTATAAATTCCTGCATGCTGATCGACCAAGTGGCCGCGGCGGTGGAGTCGGTCTATTTGTTCGAGAGGACTTGAAGTACAAATTATGTGATTTCTCACAGCAGTGTGAAGGTGTTGATTCTTTATGCATTGAAATCGAGTGCAAATCAGAAAGAAATGTTGTAGTTGGGATTATATATCGTCAACCAAAATCAAGCATTTCTTCATTTACTTCATATTTTGATACATTGATGAATGATAATTACATAATCAAGAAACGTATTTTCTTCATGGGCGACTTCAATATTGATTTGTCGAAAAAATCTGAAAGCACACAAATTCTTCATTTTGTCAACCAAGTAATCTCATCCGGGTTTTATCCCATTATAGACAGACCAACACGTGTCAATAATAGATCATCTACTATAATCGATAACATATTTACGAATGATTTTAGTCGTTCCCCTCTGTCTGGTGCCTTTTTAACAGATATTTCTGACCATTTTCCAATCTTCCATTTGTCCCATTTTTCAGATTTTTAATCAATGATAAACTAAAAGCACATACATACAGGAAAATATCTCCTGATGGTCTTAATTCTCTATGTGGTGATCTTTCAATCGTGGACTGGTCAGAGGTGTGTCTCCAGAGCCACCCAGAGAGGGCGTACAACATATTTTATGATACATTCGTTAACCTGTATAATAAACACCTATCAGCACAAAACATATTGGTAAACGTCAACGGAATAGAAAACCATGGATTAACCTTGATATTTTGAAGCTTATGAGAAAGAAAAATAAATATTATAAGGTGTATTTAAACTCCCCAACTAAAGCTCATCATGATAGATATAAAAAGATACGTAATGAAGTTACTTCAACTCTATGACGAGAGAAGAAAAAATATTATTTTATGAAGTTTGAATCTATGAAAACAAATTCAAACAAAACATGGAAACTTATAAACAATATTTTTATAGGAAAACAGAAAAATAGTCTTGATAAAGAAACCACTTTTTTATATAATGGCTGTTATACAGTATTAGTGATCATTTTGAAATTGCAGAAAACTTTAACCAATATTTTATCAACGTTGGATCAAGTACATGTAATGATTTAAATAAAGACAATTGTAATTCGTTTCATTCTTATATGAATGAACCACTCTCACATACTTTGTTCTTTAAACCAGTTACAAAGAAAGAAATATTAGATATTGGTAAATCACTTAAAGCTAGTAAAAGTAGTGGATTTGATAACATTCATCCATCTGTTGTGAAATATGTCTTGCCCTTTATTATAGATCCACTTTTATATATTTTCAACACATCTCTTACAACTGGATTCGTACCCTCTAAACTAAAAATAGCCAAAGTTATTCCCGTTTTTAAAAAGGACAATCCGAATCAATTTACCAACTACCGCCCAATATCGATTTTACCATGTTTCTCCAAAATATTGGAGAAATTAGTTTTTAATAGACTCTGTTTTTTACGACACCAAAATTTATTATATGACACTCAATATGGCTTCCGTCAAAATTACTCTACAGAAATGGCAGTTATTGAAATTCATGATAGAATAATTAGTGAACTCAGTGCCGAAAGAAGTTATAGGAGTCTTCATGGATCTCTCCAAAGCTTTTGATTCGCTTTCTCATGATATATTACTCAACAAGTTGCAATATTACGGTATAAGAGGGGTGCCTCTTAATTGGTTCAAATCATATTTATTACACAGAGAACAATTTACTGTCTACAACAATGCCCATTCATCTTTCTTGAAATTAAATTCAGGTGTGCCTCAAGGCTCAATTCTTGGGCCCTTATTATTTTTAATCTATATTAATGATATTATTAACTCTTGCCGTGAACCTCACTTTATTCTATATATGCCGAGGATACGTCACTACTTGCCTCTCATGATGATATTAATATTTTACTTGAAATTTTAAATAGAAATCTTGCCAAAATTTCTGCCTGGTTTAAGTGCAATAGACTTTCTTTGAATACGAGTAAAACTCAATGTGTCCATTTTTATAAAAAGAAAGGTGTGCAATATAATCAGACTGATTTATCTCTTAAGGTTGACGTAACCCAATTGAAATTTTATGATTCAGTAAAGTTTTTAGGAGTAATTTTTAACAATAACTTATGTTGGAATGATCACATTACTTCAGTCTCTGTCAAAATATCACGTTTTTTTTTGAATTATAAACCGTTTGAAATATGAACTACCTAGTTATATATTATTCACTCTTTACAATTCTTATATTTTGTCCCATTTATCATACTGTAATTCAATATGGGGTAACACATATTCTTCCCATTTACAAAAATTAATTATTTTACAAAAGAAAGCAATACGTATATGTATGAAAACGGACTATAAATAATAATGCACCAACATCCTTGCTATTTAAATCATTACGAACACTTAAACTTCCAGATATTACTAGGATTCAAATTGCTTCAATAATGCAACGCTACCACACAAATAATCTATCGCCATATTTAATGAACATGTTCTCAATTAACTCTAATATTCACAATTATTTTACCAGATCACGTAATCAATTTCACAGGTGGGCCTTCTCAAATGATAGATCCAAATATTCCATACGACATACAGGCCCCACTTTATGGAATAGTTTGGAATTTAGCAGAATTAATGCACAGTTTAATAATACTTTTAAAAGACAATACAAAAAGAAATTACTTTAATAGCAATTATTAATTTATGTTAGGATGACTATATGTATGTTGTGTGTTTATATATTTTGTCCTGTTTTACTTTCTCGGTTTATTGTATTTTAGTTTTTGTTTTAATTATTATTACTTGGTACTGTACTTAATTACCGCATCCATGGTAGCAATATTATTTTAATCATCAATCCACGTTGGGCATGTGCGTTTACAAGCCTTTTCTTGGCTTTTTAGTGCATGCCCCTTTTCCATTCATTTATGTTCAACCATGAAACAACTCTACCTTTCCTATTACTTTTGATTGCTTTGTTCATGTTTTTATTGACATGTTTTAATTCTCCTTTTTATTTGTCTGTATATGACTTTGTTCATTTTTATGAATTGGAAATAAATACTGAATTGAATATAAAAAAAAAAAAAATGGAAATGAAATGAAATATAAATCTGGCCAAAACTACCATAGTTTTATTGTGAGCCAGGGCAAATTTGACATGAGCGTAAAGGGCATTTTCTGTACTTTCCAAAGATTGAAATAACATTAATGTGCACTTCATGACAGGGTCAGGATCCAGCAATATGTAACCAATGTACACACTTTGTCTTTAAAAAAGTCAATTCCAGCATTCCGATTGGTTACCACCACGCAAGATGTTTTCTCACAGCCTGGCAACAGCTATGCGCATGTTTGCGCAAGGATGAAGCAACAGGTTGCGCATTGTTTCATTCAACGCGCACTTGGTTACAGATGGCTTGCTTGCCAATCACAGGGCTAAGATTCTATGGTCTTGACCATGGTCTTGACAACGGATGATCTGCGGCTGAATATTGCTGGATCCTGACTCTGTCATAAATCTATGGATGTTTTGAATGTAACGATGAAAAAGATGAGATTCCAGCGCTTCCATACATATGTGTCTTGATGGCGGCTCATATACTTTTTATATGTCTTTTAACAACTTGAAATCTTGTGAAAAAAAAGCTTTTGTATGACTATTTCATCAGTTATTTTAAACAACTTATTTCTAAAATTCTGACTAAAACAAAATATCCCTGTGTTGGTAAACTATTCATTTATTTTTGCAGAAAGTCTAATGAGCATAGCATTTATATTTATTTAAGAACATAACTTTAAAGATGACCATGCGATACAGCCGACTGGGTGCAGGGAGAGAGTCCACTTCGGGCACTGGAAATAAAATGCGCGATTTTTGCTCATTTGCATACGACCTGCGGTCTGACTGCATAGAACCAACAATACAGGGGAACCTCATTATAAAGAACATTGTTATAACAAACTGTTATAAAAAAAAAAGTAATTTTGATCCCTGGTCCCACTCCTTTGCATTTTATTGTTTTTTTAGCCCTGCATGGGGAGCGTTTCATCAAGCGTTTTGTCAGTGATTTTTACTGACAAATTTGCTCTCAGCCAATCAGATGCAAGGATTTCAGTAGCTTATAACACTTGTCGGTAAAATCACCCGACATATCGCTTGATGAAACGCTCCCCTGATATAACAAGGTTTCGATATAACAAGGCAATTTTCTTGGTCCCAAGAAGGAGTTTGTTATAACGAGGTTCCACATATACACACTGCACAAAAGAGATTCACTTCCTGGTGTACATAGGACAGCTACACACGTTTTTATCCATAGGGGTGTTATTTCTAGTCATAACACGGTGATAACACAGTGAGTTCAATGAGTTGTTTTTTTTTCATTACAGAAAGTTTCAATATTCACTTCATTCACTCACAGGCAGTGAAACCATAGAATTTGTAATTGATCAAATTCTCTCACAATTAATTTAACCCTTTAGTCACCGAGGATTACGCGTATTGTAGTCATTTACTCACTGAACTTAGTCTCAGTAAACCATCTTGCGGTATAGGCTCTCTGCTGTCCACAAAATCTTTCCACAGTAATGCATCGCTTCAATGCGGATTCTAAATGGCTTATGTGTAAAGATGGCACACACAAAGTTTCAGCGCCCGATATGCCTTACAATACATTTGTAGCAGTGTTAAATTGGTCAACATCCACGAGCGGTCCCGGGCGGTTCAGTGAGTAATAAGAAGGGCGGTCCCGGGCGGTTTAGTGACTAAAAGGTTAAGACACAATCTGTAGCAAATACTCAAATTTTGAAGGCCTTACATGTGCACATTCAGGTAATCAGAAATGAACATTTAAGTTTGTGACTTCAGTGAACAAACTCTTCATGTGGTAAGAGGACATTCATGAGAGAAAATAATGAATGGAAATAGATGGCTCCTACAAAACACTTGCAGCCTCTTATAACAAAGTTGATATCTCTGTTGAAATTGATAATTTCTTTTTAAAACTTGCCATATTCAAACACTTCCATGTTGCAATATATTACCTTTAAACGTATGATACTTAAAAGTTATTGTTAAATAACTTTTTTCAAATCATGTTAAGTATATAGTTGTATTTTCAGGGCCACATGGAAGATCAACTTTTGTTGAAGGGGCTACCCTGATGAAATATCAATAAAATAATAAAAATCAAATAATCAAAGTCTTATTAATTTTTTTATGATCTTTGAATTCTCATCATACAAAACAATAACAGAAAAGAATCACAAATACATGAGTTTACTTACAGGCATGAAAAATGCTGTTCATGAAAAACACTGAAAAAATTTTGTGAACCAAAGCGAGCTTGAGGGAGCGAAGTGACTGAGCGGGGAGAGGGTGGGGTAGTCTTTAGATTGGACAAAATCAGGTTGTTAGATCAGTCAGACTCGCAGATTCCATTTTTTTTTTAGGTTGAAGGCATGTGTTAAGTGGAATATGCACAAGTCTTTGGGTGCCATCAAGAAAGACTAAAAAAAGATCAGTTTGATATGTATAAACATACATGTAGCAATAGTGTAACTCTTTTGTTACACTTGGTGACCTGCAAGACAGTTCCCAAAAGAATTGCTATTGGAGCAAACATCACGGTATCAAATTTATGTGGAAAAATTCACCTCCAAAGTCAAGAAATATGCTGAAATATTTTTCCTTCTACCATACTGTGGCTTTAGCATTCAAGATCTCTTCAGCATGCTCACAGTGTACCTAAGGAAAACACAAAAACCTGTCAGGACACACACAAAGCTTCTCAAGCTACAAGTTCATGTTTCGAACGAGTCCTTGCAATCCATCTATATTACCCAAGCATGAAAAATCTTGATACGAACAATGACTAACGGTTCTTACGGGTATCACTACCATTCAATAATTCAATCAAATAATCAAACCCGCACCAATGTATCACGATCTCGATGAAGAATCGATTAGCATAGGAACTGCGGAAACTAACTTGTATATGCAGAAATCAAGATACCTCAATGCTTACGAGCACTGTAAAAATGGAAAAGACAGTCTTGAAATTAATGTCCGAATTCTATCCCAAGGAGGAGTTGGCCAAGTACAGTTTCAACGGTGACCAAATAAAGAGAAAGAACTGAGGAAAGACTACACGTTCAAGGCAATTGTCGTCCAAGCAGAAATACAGTTCCCTGGTTTCATTGCTACAGACCACCAAAAGAAGATTTTGAGGGATGCAGTTAACTGCAAATACCTATTTGTGAGAGATATATTGTATGAAATCACCCTTTTGCATTAGGCACTAGGGTTTACTGAAATGATTCAAGTGGTGACAGCAGGTTATGGACCTTGTGAGGTCTAAAAGATAAGTTCAGATTTGTAAGAGTAACAAAGGTATACCGGTATATCGTTACAAATAGATATTCAAGGCAAGCCTTTAGCTTTGAGTGGCTAAATAGGCAAATTATACACGTTTGCCTAGTGACAAACTAAGACATTCACCTGTAAAAGCCTACTCTTTTTAAATAGAATGTGAATTGCATGTATTAGGCGTTGTTCAGTTGAATAAACATTTTGTCTTGCCCCACCTAGCAACACTTAATGTATGCAATCTGCATTCTGACTTGAAATACAATGACTTGTAACAGGTGGATGTAATAGTTACAAGGAGTTTGACAAAAAGGTAAGCATTAAATTGGAATGCATTACAAAAATGGCCTATTAAAGGAAAAAGTAGCACCTGACTTCATGAGTCTGAGGGTGCTATATAATTCAGAGGCCCCAATGTCGCCTGGCTATAAATTGGAGCGCAAGTATGTGTGACTTCACAATCAGATTCGCTTTGGAGGCTTGGCACATTTGACCAATCACGTCGCAGGATTTAGGGGTATAAATACGGGCGGGAGACACAAATTCTTCACAACTTTCTCAGGACGCCATCTTGTCACACCTCTCAGAAGCTCTCTCTCCGTTTTCTCCACCAATTTTCATTTCACACTTACTCAACCATTGTAAGTACAGATTATTTCTTATTTTAATAGGAGTAATTCAACTTGTTTTATATGGACTGCATCTCTTACTGAATCAATGAAATTTATAATGAATTTATTGACTGAATGTGAGATTTTATCTGATGAAAAAATTGTCATGAAATATTTTCATATCTGATGGAGATGATATTTATTTATGAAGTGTATGATGTGATGTTTTCAGACTAACTTCTGGAATTATTTTTGTGTTCAATAGAATTTATTGAAATGTCTGAAGTTTTCTAGGTGTCACTACTTTGGATCTTTAGGACTGTAGTATGGACGCCCCTTTTTCTACAGATAGACGTCTCCCTCACCGTATCGGCAAGCCAGATGACGTCATCGGATCTATCTTGGATGCAACGCTGGACTGGAAGAACTCTCTCAACCAGATCCGAGATCATCGCCCAAGGTAGACAATATCAAGTGTTCCTATCTTTATATATGTAAAGGTTACATATTATTGTTGCCTTTCTGCCACCACGGCTATAGGACTTAGAAGAAAACACAAATCATTCAGTGCATTCATTGTATGTAAATATTTATTATAGAACTGAGTCACCATGAGTGGAAGGAACATGTTTGTACCGCAGGGTCTGGGACACTGGCATAGTTTACTTAAACCTTTCACTTTAATATTTTTCTTGGAAAATACCTTGACATTTTATGGAATCGCCTTGAAATTTTATAAGTCTTACTCTTAGTCTTCTGGCTAGAGTTGAGTGTGTCTCAAAAGTGCCTTGATATATGTCTTCTGGCTAGAGTTTAGTGTGTCTCAAAAGTGCCTTGATACATGTCTTCTGGCTAGAGTTGAGTGTGTCTCAAAAGAGCCTTTATATCCCGGGGAGGTACTCACGTATATTGGGTATACAGGGATGTGCCGCTGGGAAGGGTGACTTTTTGAAGAAAGATCCTTAGACATGGGTTCCCTTTTCATTAAAAAGATCCTTAGACATGGGTCCCATTTTTCCCCAAAAAATCTTTAGACATGGGTCTCTTATCCCGGCTCTTATCATTTGTTTCATTCCTCTCTTTTCTCCCTCATTTGTCCGGGATTTTCGGATTTGCACCCAAATACTCGAGGTAATCGAGCTTACATTGTAAATGCCTACTTAGCTATATATCTCGTACGTACATACGTAGAATGTGTACCCACATTATTTATTACATAAATGCGCGCTAGGCGCCAGGCCAAGCTTGGAATTGGGGATATGGATCCGAGCTTCGTATGCGTAGTACATGCGGCAGCTTCAGTAACTGCGGGACTGCGCCGAGCCCGAGCTAGCTAGCTGCGCTGCATATCATAATGCCTGCGCAGCGCGCGATATGCCATTACGCAACGTGCGTCTTCACGCACGGCTACCTGCGATATGGTAAAACGAACATCGACGTCGGGATCACCCCCTTATCACCCCGTCATCACCAGGAGTTATGGCCATGGATTTTGAGGTAAATTCTCACTCTTTGATAATCAGATTTATAAAAGTACGAAAATACATGTATCGAATCACCAAACTTAATATCTACTTTAGATTATTACTTTGAACCAGTCACCACATGGGCCCCCGCCCCGCGTTGTGGAATGAATGCCGGAATGAATGTGCATGTGCATGACGGCATGACGAAACTTTCTGGCGCCGGTACCAGGGCCCGCCCCGCTGTGGTCTGAGCTGAGGGGGGGGGGGGCGCGAACAACTGTCACTGTTGAGTTGATCATTCATGTGTGTCGGATAAGTTTTGGTGAACGAGTCTGCATGCTCTGCAGCGGTGATTTCGATCATACGTATTTTGCACGCCTGGGCCAGGTCAGTCCCAAATATTGTGATTTGTGTAGTCTACATGAATCATAACATGTAGGACTGACCCATGGGCATACACACCAGGGCTGGTGGGCTGCCGCTGGCCCCACTGAATCTTTACTCGGCGAAACCACAGCGCACCTTACCCTGGCTGGCCGTAAGAATCATGACAACTTCCGCCATGGCTTATTGTGAGAAACAAAGATCAAACAATAAATAAATGATTTAATTTTTCGGAAACATGGTCAATATGATTGAAAATGAGCAATTTTAAAGTTCAAAAACGTACTATTGCATGATGAAATACACATCGTTCAGGCTCGTAGTCAGGATTTTTCAAGGGGGGGGGGGGTGCGTAAGTCAAGAAGACGGACCCTCAGTGGCGTACCAAAGATTTTTTTTTACAAGGGAAGCAAATTTTGTCAACTGTCATTGTGGCGTGGAGGGAGACCCGTATATTTTTCCAGGATATTTTTCTTCTCACCAGCCCTCCAAAACTCGCTCGTTGGGGCAATTATTTTTTTCGCCAGCCCTCCAAAAGTTAGATCCTTATTTGTTTTGTCTCACCAGCCCTCCAAAAGTCGCTCAGTGGGGGGAGGGGGCAATTTTTTTTTTTTTTCAAAAAGTGGAAGGCCGTGTCACCAGAGGGTCCAACCACGTCGCCCCCAACCAGCAGCCATCTGTCCTGCACAAGCTCAGGTCCAACCACGTCCACTTCAACCAGCAGCCGTCCGTCCTGCACAAGCTGGGGTCCAACCACCTCCAGCCCAACCAGCAGCCATCCATCCTGCACAAGCTGGGGTCCAGCCACCTCCAGCTCAACCAGCAGCCGTCCGTCCTGCACAGGCTGGGGTCCAACCACCTCCAGCTCAACTGGCAGCTGTCCGTCCTGCACAGGCTGGCAACCCACAAGTACATGCACGTCAATGCCCAGGCAACCAGGCAGGTCTTTGTCCGGCACAGCCAGGGAACAACCCGGAACAAAATGCACGTCAATACCCAGGCAACCAGTGCACAATAACTTGAACAATCATCAAAGCAGCACCCTAAAAAGCTTGGGTACTAAAGTACTGTGGTATTTTTTCCCGGGTTTGGAGGCACCCCTTTTTAATTTAATAGTTAGGTCCGTCCCAAGGCTAAATGGGCTGATCCCCCTTTTCAACGCCTTCAACGAGTCTGGCGGGAAGCAGTCACGTGACCAGATTCCTCGGAGCAGAAAACCAGAACCAGACATACATGCAAGATATCACTTTCAGGAGCTCAAGAATTGAGGGTTTTTTCAGAGTACTTATAAGCCAAGGATCTGTTGAAAGACACAGATGAGTAGTTCAAGCATTCTTTAGTGTATTAACTTCCTTTAGTGTAAATATTCCACTTGCGAGCAGTATTTCCATCTTATTTGTCCATCCGCTCGAGCACAATTACTACATTGGCGATAGACGGCAGGATCTCGCACACATTACATGTGCAGTAACTTGGGGTCCCCCGTATTAGCAACCTAACTGCAACTATATTAGCTGCAGCAGTAGCGCGAGTGGTTTTATTTTTCGTGGTATTGTGATATACCGTTGTTGGGATTTCGTGTTTTTATGTGTGTGGCAGACGCCCAGTGAACTTGGGAGGAATTCTATTTCTCTCGGGGGTCTGTTAGTGTTCGTTGGGTAGTGTTGTGAATGCAATACCTCGCGTCTTGGTGGAGTTTGTAGGGCTTCATTTTAGGTCGTGGGAGCTGGGTCCACGTGCGCCTACCCTGGGGTTTTTGCTAGTCATTTTTCTAGACCGTTTTTCACGTTTGTAATTATTGCTGTCTAGTGTGGGTGTCTTGCTTCCTTTTGTTGGGGCAAGATACATTGTCTTTATTGTCTGGTTGTGTGAATTCTCTGTGGTGCTGGCGTGAGTGTTTTTGGCTGTTATTTACAGCTGAATTTTGACTGGTTTGTTGAGATAGTGTGTTTGGGTCTGCGCCTGCGACTAGCGAGCTAATTTTGGCGCTCAGCCAGGCAGGTGTTGTTTACGTGTTGTTCACGTGTGCTCACATGCTTTTCACGTGGGGTGGTCGTGCCTAATATTGCGCGCCCACCTAGGCCCACTGGGCGTTGTGGCGTGCGCCTGTAATCCAGCTAACAGTGGAAGTTATAAACTGATTCAGCGGACCCAGGTTCGAGACTGAGTCACGTCTTTCGGATGGTGACGTTAAAGGTCGGTCCCCAGACGTAAATAATCATATCTGATTGATACACGTCTGTAAAAACCCAATTACACACACACACGCCCCGGTCCCACCGGTGTTCGTGAATATATATAGATATCGGTTCAAGGGTGTGGTGATTAGTTGAGGAGTGGTGACCCGGTCACACCAGTGCGGTTGCGTTCTGCTCAGTCGATCGTGTGTTCGTGTGGTTTGGTCGGGCGTGTTGTGGCCTGGGGCGTCCTGTTCAGAGGGTGTTGTACAGGCGGGTGACGGTCAGGTCACACGGGCCGTTGGTTGTTGGGCCTCTCTGTCCTGGTTTATGGGACGGGGGGAGAAGTAATAGTCAAATAAAATTTAATCAAACCGTGTCTGAGTTTTTATTTGCGAGTGAAGAGTGGAGTGTTATTGTTGGGTGTGTTTTCACGGGTGTGTTTTCACTGGTGTATACTGTGGGGTGTATTCACCCTCACCCCTATGAACAGGCCCCACCCCAGCCCCCGTATAATAACTCCTACCAGGGGTTTTCAGAACCGGCTGGGCCAACTCAATATCCGGGAGTGCCCCTGCAGCATCCGAACCGGCAGCCTCTGAACCAGTATGAGGCATATGTCCCGGAAGTTCCCCGAGATCCGCCATCTAGGGATATTCGGCTTCCGCCAAGCCCTAGGGTGAGTCATAAGCGTCGCTGGGATGAGGATGAAGCTCCGGGGACCCAGCGCAATGTGGGATTGCCTTCGTGCTCCCACATCCAGTCGATGCCAAGGTCCATTAGCTTCAACGGTAACGGGAGCTGGCAGTCCTTCCACTCAAAGTTTGACACCTACGCATGGGCATGCGGGTGGGACGCCAGTCAGTGACGAAATCAACTCTGCTGGTCCCTTGAGGGCAAGGCCAGTGAATTCTTTGCATCAGTGATTACCGAACATCCCCACATCGAGTACTTCGATTTGGTGGAGTGATTCGCCAAAAGATTCGGGACACATGGACACATGTGAAGGTGAGCATGGGGAATCGCAATCTCCGGGCTATCGTGGACTCTGCCGCGGAGGTGACTATCATTTCAGAACAAGTCTACGAATCCTTGGACCCACGGCGGCAGCACATCAAGAAGGTGACTCTCAATACCGCCGGCCGGAACATGAGGATGCAAGGGGCGGTGGTAGGCCCGGTCGAATTCCAGCTAGGAAGGAGTAAACTCCAAGCCAACCTCTATGTAGCTCCCATAGAAGACGATATGCTCCTGGGGCTTGACCTGCTATACCGGAACGGCATTGACATCCATATCCGGGAGTCAGGAGATACCCATGGAATCTGGGCGGAGGCCACACGTGAGCGCAGTCCATGTACTCCTCACTAAGAAGACCGTTCTTCCGCCCAATTCGGTGAAGAGGATCTCGGGTGCCCTGGCAGAACCCCTAGTCACCTTCCTCTTTGAACCTTAGTCTGGCTTCCCGGCCCTGTTACCGCGCTCCATCCACAACGAGGGGATGGGAGTGGTAACATATGCTATGAACCCTACCGATAGGCATGTCAAGCTCAAGGGAGGCGAGAAACTAGGGGAAGCGCAAGAGGTGATCTCGACCGACTTGTTTACTCCAGTCCCGCAGGAAACCCCCACCGTTCGGCGGGTGCAGCTAAAACCAGATGGGGAGTTCCCGTAGCATCTCAAGGACCTACTAGACCGGTCTACCCCCCTTTTGCAACCCGTTGAACAGGGCCAGCTCAAGTCTCTTCTAGGCGAATTCCAAGAGGTCTTCGCTCGGAATGAGTTTGATCTCGGGCAGTTTACAGCTCTGGAGCATCATATAGACACAGGAGGGTCCGCTCCCGTCAAACACAAGCTTCGCCGCCGAGGAGAAGGAGCATCTAGAGAGAATGCAGCGTGCAGGCGTGATCCAACCCTCGCAATCAGAGTGGGCTTCGGCCCCAGTATTGGTGCGGAAAAGGGACGGCAACGTCCGTTGGTGCATCGATTATTGGGGACTGAATAACATCACCCGTAAGGATGTCTACCCTCTGCCTAACATAGAGGAGTGCCTGGACACGTTAGCCGAAAACGCATGGTTCTCGAAACTGGACGCGAACTCAGCGTACTGGCAAGTGAAGGTTGCGGACGAAGATCGACGCAAGACCGCATTTGTTACCAAGTACGGCTTGTATGAGTTTGCGAGGATGGGGTTTGGCCTCTGCAATGCCCCCGCCACTTTTTCCAGAGCCATGGATCTGATTCTGAGAGGCTACAACTGGAATATCGTTCTGGCTTTTCTGGACGACGTGGTGGTTTTGGGTAAGACATTTCCCGAACATCTTGCCAACCTCCGTGCTGTACTCCTCAGGTTCAGGGCCTACCGGATGAAGCTCAAGCCTAAGAAATGCCTACTTTTCCAGAAGCGGGTGGAATTCCTCGGCAGGGAAGTGGGGGAAGGTCAATTGCAGATCCGTTCCGAGCATGTACAGGCTGTCCAGAACTGGCCCCCTTCTAGGAACACGAAACAGGTGGAGCAGTTCCTGGGGCTTGTGAACTACCACCGGGTGTTCCTAAGGACTACGCAGCTAAGGCTAGCCCATTGTATCAGATCACGGGTAAACATCCGTTCCGTTGGGAAGCCGAGCAGCAGGAGGCATTTGAGGGGATCAAGAACCTCGTCACTAGTGCCCCGGTACTCACCCTTCCCAATACCCAAGATCCGTTCATCCTGGACACAGACGCATCAAATCATGCCATTGGAGCCGAGCTCCTCCAGGTCCAGGATGGCATAGAGAGGGTGATCGCCTACGGCAGCATATCGTTGTCTCATGAGCAACGCAGGTACTGTGTGACTAGGAGGGAACTCCTAGCCGTAGTGAAATTTACAAGGCAGTATCGACACTACCTGCTGGGCAAAGCTTTCAGAATTAGGACAGACCACAGCAGCCTTACCTGGCTACTCAATTTCAAAGACCCCCAAGGGCAAATAGCCCCGGTGGTAGGAGGAATTGAGTCCGTACAACATGCTGATTGAAAATCGGCCGGGCCGGAAGAATGCAAACGCAGATGCCCTCTCTCAGATTCCGCAGGGCCCAAATCAATGCGACAACTTCCGACTAGGGTTTTCCCTGGAACAACTTCCTTGCCAAGGATGCCGGTACTGCCGGAAGGCACACCAGGACTGGGCTGCATTCACCGAAGAGGTGGATGACGTGGTACCCTTGGTGGGTAGGCCCAGGATGGTCCGTAAGGTGGGGGTTCCGGGAGGTTCCCCTCCAGCTGACCCTGAACCTCCAGAGTTTGCGGAGGTTAGCATCCGCCGGATACGAGTGGTTACCGATGGAGAGCCGACTCTCTTTCCATCCAAAGTTCTGGCGCAAGAGCAGCGGCGGGACAGCCGGCTCATACCCTTCGCGAGTGGTTGGAATCGAATGTCATCCCTGAGGAAGGAACCCGAATGTTATGGGATCCGGGACAGAAGTATCTTTGGGTTAACAAGGACCTGTTCCTAATCCGGGAGGGAGTGATCTATCGGAGGAAAGAGCAAGCTCTCCAGGTTCTTGTTCCCAAGTCCCTAATCCCGGATGTCCTTAGGTTGAATCACGATCTCCCATCCGCAGGACATGCGGGGATTGACCGCACCCTGGCTAGGATTAAGGCCAGATACTACTGGTACCATCGTAGAAGGGACATTCGAGAGTACGTTCGGACATGCTCTACATGCAACAGGAACAAGAGGCCAACTCGCCATGCTCGCTGCCCTTTGACTAGTTTTCATGCGGGGTCTCCGATGGAGAGAGTCCATTTGGATTTTCTGGGTCCCTTGCCGAAGACCAAGGCAGGCAACGAGCACGTGCTCATGATGGTAGACCAATTTACCAAATTGGTGGAGTGTATCCCCCTGCCGTCCCAGACTGCGAAAGTCACGGCACAAGCTGCGGTGAACGAATTCTTCAGTAGGTTTGGGTGCCCCTTGGAGGTTTTCACGGATCAAGGACGGAACTTCGAAAGCAGGCTCTTTTCTAGCCTGTGCCAAGTCCTCCAGATCCACAAGGCAAAGACCACTCCCTACCGGCCGTCAGCGAACGGCCAAGTGGAGCGGTATAACCGAACCTTGATGGATGCCGTGAGATGCTTCGTTGGGAAGACTCAAAACCAATGGGATGAGCACTTGCCCCAAATCGCGGGAGCCTTGAGGTCCTCTGTGAACCGGAACTCGGGCTTCACAGCGAATATGTTGATGCTGGGGCGAGAGGTGAACCTCCCCTCGGATCTGGTTTACCCAATCCCTCGCCCGCCAGAGGCGGGATCCTTGGATGATTATCGTTCGAACCTGCAGCGCAGGATCGCAGAAGCCCATGAAGTGGCCAGGTCCACTGTTATGATCCAAAATCCACAAAAGATAAGAATCAAACAAAAGATATTAACT
The DNA here is from genome assembly GCA_025617745.1 of Heliocidaris erythrogramma. Classification (NCBI taxonomy): domain Eukaryota; kingdom Metazoa; phylum Echinodermata; class Echinoidea; order Camarodonta; family Echinometridae; genus Heliocidaris; species Heliocidaris erythrogramma. The sequence continues at coordinate 35,699,883 of CM046864.1, read as the reverse complement.
TTAGATGATGTATGGTTTAATTTAAATATTTACCAACATCAGATATAACAGAATTACAGATTCTAGTTACAAATACACTACATGTACTTAAACTGGTAAAGACTTACAATTTCTCAGCTGGGAAATTCCTATTATTCCAGAATGTTCTTGAAGGGTAGAGTAAGTTGGCTGCTAATCCACAAATATTGAATCCAAACGGTATGTTGTCCAACTGGCAAAAGAAGATTCCAGATCCAGCCGAAGAATGTCCAAAAATAATTCAGGAGGTCATCGATGTCGATAATGATGTCGATGACGATGTCCAAGACGATGGCAATCACAATGTCGATAACAGTGTCAACTGCAATCTCGATAATCAATGTCAATGACGATGTTGACCACAATGTCAATAACGATGTCGAACACGACGTCAAATATGTCAAGGATGATATCCAAGATGAAGTCCAAGATGAGGTCCAAGATGATCTCCACAGGTTGATATCAATATCAGATGGTGTTAACTGAGAACTTATGCAATATATGCTCCACGATGTGTTCAGGGTATAAATTCTGAAATTTCTGTGCAAGCTCCCAGCTTATATACAATCTCAACCCTTAATTAGAATTTTCTACATTCTACTACAATATTCATGAAAGTTTGGAACTCTCTTGTAAGTTCCATATAGTTCTAGTTGTAACAAACAAAGAAAGGGGATTCCCCTTTTCTATAAATAGACTCATTGCAATGTTACACTCTAAGAGGTTCATGTAAAGGTCAGGATACATGTAATCAACACATTCCAACATGTACATTGTACATTGTAATTATCCTATAGTACATCACACACAATGTAAAGATCTAGAATGTTCTCTCTACTGGATGTGCATTATGATTATTTCACTGCAACACATCACATTCACTTTTCACATATAATTAATAATTTCTCTTCTGGAAATTTCTATGTTCATAAAATCATATAGAAAACTGGAAAAATAACTTCCTTCTAGAAGATTCCTTAATTATATGACACCTCCCCCACCGGGAAAAAGAAAGCTTTACCGTAGTAAAGGTTTCTTTAAGATTCAACCTGTTTCAAATTATCAAGATAAGCCTTTCATCCTGTACAAAGGCATTACAAGTCATATCACACATGTATTTAAGGACCATCAAAAAAGAAAAATGCAATTATACTATGACAAACTTTGTCACACAGAGTAATTTCTCTCTTTACATTCTTGAAAGAGCATCAGCAATCACATTATTCTTTCCACGAATATGTACAATTTTCAAGGGGAAAGGTTGGAGCATAAGGCTCCACCTGAACAGTCTTTGGTTCTTTGTTTTGAATTTCTCCAAGAACACAAGAGGGTTATGGTCTGTGTAGACCATGATATCACCATTACTGTTGGTTAGGTACACCTCAAACTGCTGGAGAGCGAGTACAAGACTCAGAGCCTCTTTTTCGATAGTTGAATACTTCTTCTGATATTGGTTGAGTTTCTTTGAGAAGTAACAGACTGATTTTTCAAAGCCTTCTTCATCCTCTTGGAGCAACACTGCTCCCACTCCAACATCACTGGCATCAATAGCCACCTTGAATGGCTTTGTGAAGTTTGGAGCTGCCAAAACAGGCTCATTCACCAAAATGGCCTTCAACTTCTCAAATGATCTCTGACATGCATCAGACCATACATACTTCACTTTTGCTTTCAGCAAGTTTGTCAGTGGACTAACCACAGTACTGTAATTTGGAACGAACTTCCTGTAGAAACCACTCATACCTAGGAATCTGAGCAACTCTTTCTTAGTTGTGGGAATGGGGAAGTCTAAGATTGCCTGAATCTTTGCTTCTCTTGGTAGCACCTGCCCCTGACCAACCACATGACCAAGATATGTGACCTTTGCCTTGCCAAACTCACTCTTCATCAGATTAACCACTAAGTTGGCTTCATCTAATCTATCAAACAGTAATCTCAAATGATTGAGATGGTCATTCCATGTATCACTGTACACTAAGATGTCATCTATGTACACAACACAATTGTCAAGCCCAGCAATTACCTGATTTGTCAATCTCTGAAAGGTTGCTGGGGCATTCTTCATTCCAAACGGCATGACTTTGCATTGAAATAAGCCATCCGGTGTGACAAAGGCTGATATTTCCTTGGCTCGGTCAGTCAGTGGCACCTGCCAATATCCCTTCAGCAAGTCTATCTTAGTGACAAAGGCAGAGTTCCCAACCCTATCGATACAATCTTCCAACCTAGGAATTGGATATGAGTCGGTCTTAGTGATTGCATTTACCTTGCGGTAATCTATACAAAATCTCTGAGAGCCATCCGGCTTTGGGACCATTACAATAGGGGAACTCCAACTACTCTGACTTGGTTCGATGATGTCATTATCTAACATGAACCGGATTTCCTCATTCACTTTTTCCAACTTGCTTGGATTAAGTCTATACGGATGTTGTTTGATAGGTTTTACATCACCTACATCTACATCATGTACAGTCAAGGCAGTACGACCTGGTCTATCTTTACACACATGCTTATAATCTTTCAACAAGCCAGATATGTCAATTCTCTGTTCATCAGAGAGATGCTTCAGTGCATCATCCACATTTTCTAACATTTCTGAGTTAGACAATTTCACTCCACATGGTTCATTTGTAGACACATCTGTGTGAGACAATTCACTCTCTGTCTCTACCTTGCCTTCATTTACATCTTCTAGCTTCTCTTCTTTTACAACATGTGCTACACCTACTGGCTGATTAGCCTCACGTTCAAAGTATTCTTTCAGCATGTTTACATGACATACTCTTTGACTCTTTCTTCTGTCAGGGGTACTGATCACATAGTTGACATCATTCAGTTTCTTTTTGACAGTGTAGGGACCACTGAACCTAGCTTTCAAGGGCTCACCTAGCAAAGGCAACAACACTAACACCCTATCTCCCGACTTGAAGTTGCGCTCTTTTGCATTTTTGTCTGCCTGTGTTTTCATTTTAGCTTGCGACACTTTCAAGTGTTCTTTGGCTACCTCACAAGCCTTTGAGAGCCTTTCTCGAAACTTTGACACATAGTCAAGAAGGTTTACCTCGTCATTCTGACCCATGAACTTTTCTTTGATCAGCTTAAGGGGACCCCTAACCTCGTGACCATAGACCAGCTCAAATGGACTGAAACCCGTCGACTCATTTGGGGAATCCCTGGTCGCGAACAGCAAGAATGGGATACCTTTATCCCAGTCATCAGGATACTCTTCACCATAAGCCCTAAGCATGGTCTTCAGGGTCTGGTGATAGCGTTCTAATGCACCTTGGGACTGTGGATGATAAGCGGATGACTTGATCTGCTTTATCCCTAACTCATGCATCACTTGCTGAAACACTCCTGACATGAAATTCGATCCTTGGTCTGACTGAACTTCCTTGGGCAAACCATACCTAGTGAAAAACTGCACTAGCGCCTGTACTACTGTCTTTGCAGTGATACTTCTCAACGGTATTGCCTCTGGAAAACGTGTAGACAAATCCATAATCGTAAGAAGATACTTGTGACCCGACCTAGTTCTGGGTAAGGGTCCAACACAGTCAACAAGAACCCTAGTAAAAGGTTCATCAAATGCAGGTATCGGTATCAAGGGAGCAGGCTTGATAGAAGGCTGTGCCTTCCCAACAACCTGACATGTATGACATGTCTTACAGAATTGCACAACATCCTTGTGCATCTTCGGCCAATAAAAATGCCTCATGACCCTATCCTCCGTCTTCCGAATACCTAAATGACCTGCCATAGGCAACTCGTGAGCCATCCTCAGAATCTCTGTGCGGTAACAGGGAGGAACAACAACTTGGTGAACTACACACCACTCTTCATCAGCTGGTCTCCGGGGAGGTCTCCACTTCCTCATCAATATGTCACCTTTGACATAATAGCACTCAGGAACCGTATCAGCCTCAGCCTCAGAACATGCCTTCTGTGACAAGCCTCTCAATTCTAGGTCCGCCTGTTGTGCCTGTACAAGGGAAGATTTGCTAAACAACCCATCATTGTCTGCAACAGAGCCTTCAACATTATCCCCATCCAAGTCCTTGAAAAAGGTTTCAGCTAACCAGACGTCAGTACTCTCCTCCACATCAATAGAATCCGCATCATCCTGTTCAGCCCTACGAGCCTGAGACCTAGTGACAACACAATCCGGGAAAATTCCAGGAAAATCCTCCTGCAACCGTTCAGTTTCAGCTACCTCAACCGGCTTCTCTGAAACCACTGGAGATGCAACAACTTTCTCTCCAGCCAAGTCGTTACCCAACAAGAAGTCAACCCCGTCCACGGGTAATTCCGGTACGACACCAACAGTTACAGGACCACTAACTAGGTCACACTTTAAGTCGACCTTATGCAAAGGAACCGACACATAATCCGGACCAATGCCTCGAACCAAAACTTTGGCATTCTCTGAACTCTCTGGTGGGAGAGTTAAATGCCCTGACATCATCAGGGACTGAGCAGCCCCTGTATCTCGAAGGATAACCACTGGCTTACCTACTGCACCAGTCGAACAGGGGGATACCTCACCATCATGCAAAAAGCTTCTAAAGCTCTCATCAACCTTCTTGACCTTATCGGCAAATACTAGAGAAACACTCTCAACATCTTGGACTGATTCCAACTGGACAGACTCCTTGGGTAGCACACTTGATTGCTTGACTAAACCCACATCTTTCTTAATTTTGGTCGGTTTCCCAATCAATTCCCAACAGGACTTTTTCAAATGTCCTGGCTTATTGCAATGAAAACAAACTTTGGAACTTTGACCAACAGATCTTTCATTTGATTTCGCGCCTCTATCTGCCTGAGACTTGTCAGTGTCATTCTCCTTGCCAGCATTTTTTCCCTCACCAAATTTCTTGTGGGATTCAAATGCCCCTTTACCCTTCTTATTCTGAAAGTTTTTGAAAGGAAGCCTATCCCCACTACCTCTGTGTGTGACCTCAAATTCATCAGCTACCACAGCTGCCTTACTCAATTGAGTAATTCTTTGGTCATCTAGGTGAGACTTAACGCCAAAAGGAACACCCTTTTTGAATTCCTCTAAGAGGACAACTTCTCTCAGCTGGGCAAAATCTTTGTCAACTTTCAATGATCTGTACCACTTGTCAAACATCATTTCTTGTTCCCTAGCAAACTCAACATAGGTCTGGCCTGATTGTCTTTGCATATTCCTAAATTTACGTCTGTATGCTTCTGGGACCAACTCATATGCATTAAGAATAGTATTCTTCACTGTAGCATAGTCAAATGATTGCTCTTCAGAGAGAGATGAGTAGACTTTTGCAGCCTTTCCCACAAAAACGCTTTGAAGAAGCAGAGTCCAGTATTTCTGAGGCCATTCCAACCTCTTGGCCACTTTTTCAAATGATACAAAATATGCATCAACTCCCTCTTCATCAAATTTTGGCACAAGGCGAATGTTCTTCGCTACATCAAAACCTTGGGGAGATTTCTCTTTGGTAGAGTTAGTATTTGCATGTGCTAACTCCATTTCTTTCAATTTCAACTGGTACTCCCTTTCTTCTCTTTCTCTTTCCATCTCGATTTCTCTTTGTTTTCGTTTTTCTTCCAGTTCTCTTTGTTTTTGTTTTTCTTCCAGTTCTCTTTGTTTTTGTTTTTCTTCTATTTCTCTTTGTTGCTTTTCTCTTTCAAATTCTAATTTCATTCTCTCCTTTTCCATCTCAAGTTTTGCTAATTGGAGTTGAACATCACTTGAAACATTAGAAGGAACCTCACTTTCTTTACTGAGCTTCATGTGACTAGCTAGCAGATCAATAATCTCTGCCTTCTTTAACCCAGGGGTAAGAACTACTCCCAAATGCTGACAAACAGCTCTCAAGTCATCTTTTCTTAGTGACTTCAGCTGACCAAGGGACAAATCTGTCCTCTTAACAAACACTTCAACATCTATTGTAGTCATGATGAAGCATGTAACAAACAATTACAGAATTTAAGAACTTATCTGCAATATGTATTCTAGAAGTTTCCAGAGATTTCCAAAAATTCTCTCTAAATTTTGTTGTTTTTGACTTGTTATATTTGGCTACTTTCCCGGACAAGCCCCCAGTTTGTTATGATCCAAAATCCACAAAAGATAAGAATCAAACAAAAGATATTAACTTTAGATGATGTATGGTTTAATTTAAATATTTACCAACATCAGATATAACAGAATTACAGATTCTAGTTACAAATACACTACATGTACTTAAACTGGTAAAGACTTACAATTTCTCAGCTGGGAAATTCCTATTATTCCAGAATGTTCTTGAAGGGTAGAGTAAGTTGGCTGCTAATCCACAAATATTGAATCCAAACGGTATGTTGTCCAACTGGCAAAAGAAGATTCCAGATCCAGCCGAAGAATGTCCAAAAATAATTCAGGAGGTCATCGATGTCGATAATGATGTCGATGACGATGTCCAAGACGATGGCAATCACAATGTCGATAACAGTGTCAACTGCAATCTCGATAATCAATGTCAATGACGATGTTGACCACAATGTCAATAACGATGTCGAACACGACGTCAAATATGTCAAGGATGATATCCAAGATGAAGTCCAAGATGAGGTCCAAGATGATCTCCACAGGTTGATATCAATATCAGATGGTGTTAACTGAGAACTTATGCAATATATGCTCCACGATGTGTTCAGGGTATAAATTCTGAAATTTCTGTGCAAGCTCCCAGCTTATATACAATCTCAACCCTTAATTAGAATTTTCTACATTCTACTACAATATTCATGAAAGTTTGGAACTCTCTTGTAAGTTCCATATAGTTCTAGTTGTAACAAACAAAGAAAGGGGATTCCCCTTTTCTATAAATAGACTCATTGCAATGTTACACTCTAAGAGGTTCATGTAAAGGTCAGGATACATGTAATCAACACATTCCAACATGTACATTGTACATTGTAATTATCCTATAGTACATCACACACAATGTAAAGATCTAGAATGTTCTCTCTACTGGATGTGCATTATGATTATTTCACTGCAACACATCACATTCACTTTTCACATATAATTAATAATTTCTCTTCTGGAAATTTCTATGTTCATAAAATCATATAGAAAACTGGAAAAATAACTTCCTTCTATAAGATTCCTTAATTATATGACACCACTCTCCGTTCCTCCCAACAGTGTATGAAACGGGATTATGATCTTCGGGTTTTCTCTCGGGAATACCACGTGGGAGACAGGGTATATGTGCTTGACACGGCCACTATCAAGGGTCAGTGTCGCAAACTGAGTCCTTCATGGAAAGGCCCGGGTGAGGTGGTCGAACGGCTGACGCCTTATTTGTACCGGGTCAAACAGAAGAACAAGATGTTTGTGACTAATCATGACCGTTTGAAGATCTGCACTGATCGAGACGTCCCTAAGGAGTGCGAGGCAGCCAAGTATACTGTTTCTGTCGCAAACCTTACACGGGCACCTTTATGATCATGTGTGACAGGTGTGGAGAGTGGTACCATGGACGTTGTGTCAATGTCCTCCCTGACGAAGGGGCAAGGATGGACAAGTACTACTGCCCACTGTGCCACACTCACCCTAGGAAGTAACCTTTGGTAGGTAAGGACTGGCCGAGCTATGGTGGATGGGACACAATTCGAATCTGAGTAAGGGTCGGGGTACAAATTTCCCATGTGGGGAGGGCTTTTAATGGAACTGTTTTAATGTTACTCACCGGTGCCACTTAACCTAGGCTACCCGCTAAACCATAGTGGATATCCCCATCATATGAAGTAGGCATTCTGAGACTGACCCCCTGGACCTGGTAATAAGGTAAGCACTTCTGAGGCTCAACATACTTCAGATTTCCCCGTTAGGTATGATTTGGGAGTTTCCGTTGCAGATTATGGGAGTGTAAGGGAAGTAAATAGTATTGTTTCTTGGGTAACATGAATTAACCCTGTTTTTCCCTTTTTATTTCCTGTGTTCTTACCCCATAGGATGGCTGGTAATCCCAGACGGAGTCAAGGGTCGAGGAGGGGGGAGAATGCTCGGGATTTGGGGGAGTTGTCCCTGCTTGATTGCTTGTGGGTTCGCCACCATACGGGGGAGTTGCAGGATCCGATCCTGCTGGTGCGAGGACAGGGGGAAGTTGCCTTCCACCAAAGGCCTGGGGTGGAGTCCCTGATCCTCGCCCAATACAACTTAGCGGCGACCCGAGGGGAATGGTGGTGTGTTAGCGCCATGCAGCTGGCATGCCAGGCAGTATATTCCACAAACTGGATCTTGAATAACATTCCACATAGGGATCCGTCGCGGAATATCTCTACTGCTGGCAGCCGAGCCCGTGAAGCCCCTGTACCGCCTAGAGGACAGGAGGCGGTCCACCAGAACCCCCCGGATAGGCCAAGGGTGCCCCCCACGCCCGGTTTTCAGAGGGCGGGGAGGAAATCCCGGTTTGCCACCATACGGGGGAGTTGCAGGATCCGATCCTGCTGGTGCGAGGACAGGGGGAAGTTGCCTTCCACCAAAGGCCAGGGGTGGAGTCCCTGATCCTCGCCCAATACAAATTAGCGGCGACCCGAGGGGAATGGTGGTGTGTTAGCGCCATGCAGCTGACATGCCAGGCAGTATATTCCACAAACTGGATCTTGAATAACATTCCACATAGGGATCCGTCGCGGAATATCTCCGATGCATGGCCGACTGCTGGCAGCCGAGCCCGTGAAGCCCCTGTACCGCCTAGAGGACAGGAGGCGGTCCACCAGAACCCCCCGGATAGGCCGAGGGTGCCCCCCACGCCTGGTTTTCAGAGGGCGGGGAGGAAATCCCGGTCTAGAAAGCGTGCTGGACCTGGTAAGGATGCTGGACCTCGGAGAGGAGGGCAGGCTCCTGTGGAGCCGCCTGAACCCGTGGCGTCGGCACCTTCCAGACCACGAACCCCGGAGCGCAGGGAAAGCTCGCAACCCTTGCGCACCACAGGGGCCAAGCGTCCCCAATCTCCTAGTGGATCATCGGGTCCGAGTAAGAAGGGTGTGGCCGCCTGTCCCTACCCGGGTTGCGGAAGAAGAGTAGTCCGGTTGAGGAAGCCTTTTATGCCTCACTTGCTGGGAGAAGAGGGTACCTTGGAGAATCTTCACGAGTACGTGGTGAGGAATTGGACAGGGACTGTGGATTATGCGTCTCAGGTTATGGCAGCAGAGATGCGGGAAATGGCCCTTCATTTCCGGTGGACTGTCCCCGGATATTTCACCATCCGGCCCCCGAATTCCTGTGCTGCCCTCATTCACTGGCGGATACTGGTGTTCTTGGTCGGACCCATTACGCACGATCAACGAACCCAGTTCCGGGAGTTAGGCCAGGTGAGTCAGCCTGCCCGGAGGCTCCAGGCTCCTTCCACTGCCCCTGCCCCGCCAGCACGGGAACCTCAGGCTTATCCAGAGCATGTCTCTCCTGAGGTTTCTGCACCTGAGGACGTCGCCCAGCCACCCGAGGATGAGATTCCTCCCTTAGTAGAGTCGCTTCCCAGCATGGATGTCACGGGAGTGACAGGGGCTCCTCCTGACCCTCAGGTTAAGGAAGAGAGTCCAAGTTCTGTCCCCGAGGAGACCTTGCCCGCCCCCATGGACTGCGAAGGCAGCGACTGCGGGAGTGAGGTAGGCGAGATGCCCCCGTTAATGGACGCCTTGTCATCGGGTGTGGAAGAGATTCCTCCCCCCGCCCTAGTGGAGGGATCGGGTTCCTCTGAAGCACCACGTCCAAGGGAGTCTATTCCCGAGGGAGCTACATCCTCTCCTCCATCAGCCATTGACACTCATTTCCATCTAGACCGACTCGAAAGTCGTCTACGAGTGTCTGGTTTGAGCCAGGCTCTGAAGCAGTTCCCGGGGCACAAGCCTCTCGTTCCCGTAACTCTTGTGGGAGGGGTCCTCAATTTTTGCGACCCGGCGCGCTTTCCGCGGAATGGCTTTCCCGAAGATCCAAGCTGGAGAGTTGCGGCCGGAATACACCCCAAGCACGCTGATTCCGTGACGGATCGTCAGCTTTACCAACTAGAACAGCTGCTGATTGATCCCAGGGTCATTGGCGTCAGCGAATTGTTCTGTGCCGGACCTCAGATGGCCCAAACAGATCAGCCTCATGGAGCGGATTCTTCAGATGAAGGTCCAAGGGAAGGTTCTAATCCTTCACCTACGCGGGAGCCGTAGCGATCCTTCTGGTGAAGCCCCTCACCGGCGCTGTCGTGAGGTTCACTGTTGTATGACGTCAGTCACCCAGATCCGAGCATGGACGGAAGCATTCCCAAGATGTTACTTTGGATTCACCATGGCGCTTGATCGCGCAGGATGCACCAACCAGGAAGCCCTCCGAGCTGTTCCAGCTCACCGGTTGCTCCTGGAGACGGACGCTCCATACATGCGCCCAGATCATGCCGTTAAATGCTCCACTCCAGCTTATGTGGGTGAAGTTGCGCAGCTAGTGGCACAGATCCGCGGGGAGTCCCTAGCCCATGTCCTTGCCATCACCACGGCAAACGCCCGCAGGTTGTACGACCTGTGAACGGGTGGTTTCCGTGAGGATTTGGTGGCAAGAAAGTGGGCATAGTGTTTCAATTTTTTTTGGGACGTCCTTTTACCCCTATGGGGTATAGGGTTATTTGGCATGGTTAACTCTTCGTTAATTCCATGCAGTTTATAGTTCAGTGTTTACTATGTTCTCTTGTTACAGTTCTTTTTTCAGAGTTCGGTGTTTAATGTTCAACCCTGTGTTAGTTATATGACACGTAAGTGCATGAGTAAAAATGATTACCTAGGCCCTACGTGTTTTATCGATAAGTTTTTCGCACATTTTTTGTGCGAGAATAAGATGTTCATTTTCCGGGGATGTACTTTTGCTCCTGGAACGGGTTGGGGGAAAAGCAATCTTTCCATCGTTCAGAAGCATCATTGGCTTCAGGGTTGACCTCGCCCAATAAAGGGTATCATATTTTGGGTAGGGTGGATTGGCTTTGAAAGGAAGAAGGAAGTCGTCGCCAGAGAAATTGGAATTTCACGGTTGACTAGGTAACGGCAGCTGAGGCCATTTCATCTGGAATGAGCCCGGTTTTCCAATACTCCGGAGCGACAAATCTATACTCTCCTTGGGAAGCTATCAAAAAATTAGGTCACGCCCTGGCAGTACGGCCGCATTCATTGTCGCAATATTTTTACATGATGCTAGGGGAGGGATTCCGATTACCCCAGGGCTCTTTGGGATTTTGCTCCATTCAGTTGGGTTATATAAAGAATTCTTTTAATTCGCCCCGACCTCAATCTAGAACAACTAGGTGCAAGCATGTCGGGATGTTGGGAAAGTAATTACTTATTTATACCCCCGGGGCCGCCAGAATCAAGGGCTGTTTTATAGCCAGGCGGTTATCGGCCATCTCCTACGATTTAGAGTGGGTAGTGGCCGCCGGAGGGGTTTCCTCTGAGGGAACCAGGTTCAATTGGTGGAAGGATTGTCCTGGTAGCTCCTAGGTTTTTGCCTTATGGGGTACTCTCAGGGGAAGGGCTCCGTGTCCACCGGGAGCTCCGATGGGCCGCCCGCCTTTTTATGGGACGGGGGGCAGTGTGGTAGTTTTTCCCGGGTTTGGGGGCACCCCTTTTTAATTTAATAGTTAGGTCCGTCCCAAGGCTAAATGGGCTGATCCCCCCTTTCAACGCCTTCGACGAGTCTGGCGGGAAGCAGTCACGTGACCAGATTCCTCGGAGCAGAAAACCAGAACCAGACATACATGCAAGATATCACTTTCAGGAGCTCGAGAATTGAGGGTTTTTTCAGAGTACTTATAAGCCAAGGATCTGTTGAAAGACACAGGTGAGTAGTTCAAGCATTCTTTAATTAGTGTATTAACTTCCTTTAGTGTAAATATTCCACTTGCGAGCAGTATTTCCATCTTATTTGTCCATCCGCTCGAGCACAATTACTACAGTACTTAGCTAAAACCAGACAAACTCTTCAAACTGTAATTCTGTGGACATTTTACACAACATCAACTCTAGTATCATACATGCTAATGCATAGCATTTACGGGCCAATGTACGGGCCCACTGGTAAATTACACACCAGGTGTCATTTTATTTCATTTCTGTTGTTCTCAAATTTTCTTTTGGCCAAAGTTGACAACTAACATATGTACAGTAAACTTCCCCTAAGTCAAATCCAATTCAACCGTTGCCACAGCATCAATTTATCCAAAATTGCACTTCTACAGCTTCTTTGTGCTTCGATTTACAAAGAATCAACTTAGGCAAAGTTTACTACATTATCATTACTGAAGGTGCCCAATAATGTCATGACATTTTTGCAAATGTACAGTCTTCTCTCATTTTAACATTACCTTTGCAAGTTGACAGTAACCCTACAATGGCATTCTTACCATTGTTACTGTATGATAAATAATCATGCTAATTATATTTCAAACCTTTCTACATTCCACTTTACTCAGCAATTGCCAACCTTGCCATGAGTGGACACAATAACAAGAGCAGACTGTACTCAATTTTTGTCCATGCATAGGACTTATGTTTGTTATTTCTTGACAAATGCTTCCTTTTCCTCATTTGCCCAAAAGGCGGCAACATTTCTGTGAACTGCCAGTATTCTAAGTAAAACTGTTGCATTGTTAATAAATGTTGTTCAAACATTCTATTTCTTTTATTGACATACATGCCTCTACTTTCATTCTTTCAGCAGTAAATCTGTGTTGGTGCTTTTCAGTACATGCCAATTTCAGTAAATGCCAATTGATCCAATCATTCATCATGATCAATGATTCAGAATAACTCCTAGACAGTATTTCTGAAAACACAGTTTCATAAATAATTCGAATTATTCCCATTATATGGTATTTTTCAGGCTAGAGAGAGTATGGCAGCGTCAGGAATACGATACTAGGCGGGTACCAGAGGGAACGTCAAACAACAAAGTGTGCCTTTACAGTGACTACATGTACGCCTACTTTGACCAAACTTCTAAATCTTTTCACTTGGGTAAGGTAAATCGCATTATTTTATCAGGACAACATGGATGCAAAGACTATAGTTTACCTGTGGATTACAATTGTGAGAAAAGGACATCTCTTAGTGTTATTATTTCTCTATATCAGCTAGTCAACTCCAATGAAGATGGTTTACAGAACTACATAGAAGTTAGTGATGTAAGCAATAGTGCCTTTGTTGACATTTTTACTCATGTGAATCTGTCATGGAACGGGGATAGTTATGCTCTGCCAAAGGAGGAGGTAGAAGTGCTCAGGAAAAAGTCTGATAGTTTGGTAAGGAGAGCAAGTACAACAAGATGTACTTCTAGAAGACAAAGGGAGCGAGAGCAGGACAGCTTTGATGGCACTGTGCGAGTGACCATTCATCCTGAAGAGCCTTCTTCTGACCTAAGACGATCTAAACGTACACATACTGCCATTGAATATGTCACCTAATGCAAGCCCGATGATTTTACTCAACAGTATCAATGTCAGGTTGACTTTTGAAATTTACCACAGATTACGAGTTTTGAATACCTGTATGATGTTAGATAAGAATGTTTTTATTGCACATTAAAACAAATACATGTTCAGTAGCCAGATGGTTAAAATGAGACATGGTTTCATTGAGATCCCAATAGTACAATTCATAATGGAAATAATAGAATAGAAGAATAGAATATTTTATTGTCCATAATTCCTTTTGTTTGTATATCAATAACAATACAAATTACAAACATAAAAAAATGGATGCAAGCAGTTACAACACAGAATGAGGTAATACAAGTTGGTGACAAGCAAGGCATTAGCGATAATGTGTCTCGCCCACATGCGATAACTAGAAATATCGTGATCTCTGTTGCCATGCAACAGGTCCCCCAAGTGCATAAATCTGCATAAGTTATGCTTGCAGATCTACATTACTAATGTTTGGAAAGTGACGTTTACAAAGTTATGTCATAAGAGAGTCTTGCGGGTAAACTATGTTTGACCTGAAATGACCTTTGACCTTACCTTGGGGGACCTGCAATTCAAGATTTAATGACTCAATTCAAATCTTAATTATGAATTTAATTACTATGAATTACAGAAAATTTTGAACTTCATCTGAATCATGAAAAAATAATCAGAATTATGAACTGAATTTCATGCGTTAACTGATCCCAGTTATTTTATATCAACTATTAATCTAATTTTTTTGTCACCAAATTGTATTACCTCATTCTGTGTTGCTACTGCTTGCATATCCATTTTTTTAATGTTTGTTTGTAATTTGTATTGTTATTGACATACAAACAAAAGGAATTTATACAAAGAATTCCATTGTGGATGCAGTATACATACTGACATCCAAATGCATTTTGACTTCTGTTAATGTGTATATCTGTATACATCACATATTTGTTGACTGTTCGATCTAAGTTAGTGTCATATTTTTACATAATTGTTCCCGTTTATTTTTTTAACCTGCCTTCAAAAAAAAGCCTCCAGAGTACAAATGCCTCTTGTGACATCATTAGTCAATCAAAATAAGCTGAACGATAGACAGTGGTATGTCCTTCCCTGAGCTGATCACCTGCTCATAGTAGGACTGCATGTTTTCATACAGTAAGCCCATCAATACCTTTTTTTTTTCCCGGTGATGCTGGAACAGTGGCTTTGTCAGAAATGCTCCAGAATTGTCTGCAAACTTGAATCACTTGAATCACAAACATGTAAGTTATGTTTGGATGTTGCATTAACATTTATCAAAATGATGCAGGAGTAAAAGAAAAATATTGTTGCCAATTTGAGGAGGAAATCCTGATTCATTTAAACCTTTCAAAAATGGTGTACCTTTGTGCGTTAGAATAGTACAGGCCTCAATCAGCTGCAAACCTCTGTGTGTTTTTAATTTCATCATGTATATGAATGAGCTCTGTTTTTGAAAGTGTATCAAGAAAGTACAAGAACATTGTTAAAACAGAGTAAACATATATAAAAGGAAATACTGTATCTTGCCAGGTGAAAAGTAGTTTATATGTGGTATACCAGGTAATTTGATATCTAAGCGATGAAGGAGTGAAAAAAAATATAGCTGTTGCCAATTTAAGGAGGAAATCCTGATTCATGTAAATCTTTCAGAAACTGTACCTCCATGGGTTAGAATAGTACAGGCTTCAATCAGTTGCAAACCTCTATACATATTGGACCCTATGTGTACTTTTAATGTCATGCATATGAAGCAGCCCTGTTTCTGAAAGTGTACAAAGAAAGTACAAGAACAATGGTTAAAACAGAATAAACAGATAAAGGAAATGTCTTGCCATATGAAAACTAGTTTATACATGGTTTTATACGAGGTCATTTGATATACATTTAGCAATATGATGTAGGAATGAAATAAAGATATAGTTGTTGCCAATTTGACGAGGAAATCCCAATCATTTAAAGATGCTAGAGGTGCTAGCACATTATGTTGTATGGTGTTTTCACCATTATATGTGTAAACTACTTGTAAACCCAAAACTACATGTAGTATGGTACAGATTACTAATGAGTAATAAAGAATTTTATCAAGAATCTGCAAAATGTTTGGCCATTGCATTATATTACAGCTAAAATATGTAATATTTAAAGTTCGAAATCCTTAGACATGGGTCCATTTTTCACAAAAAATCCTTAGACATGGGTGCCTATTTACAGCAAAAGGACCCTTGGATGTGGGTATGGGTCTGGAGTTCTCAGCCGCACACCCCCGTCCGATTACAATCTGACTAACGTTAGAATTTGCCAACAGGGGCCCTAGAAATGATAACAAGACCGATGAGCTGGAAAATGCACGCCATGACGCCTTACAAACATTATACTCCTCTAGTACAGCTGCCCAGATAGAGTATCTCACAGATTGCACCATGAAGCAGTCGGATTCATGAAATGAATGGCATGAAATGCGGCTTGGCAGAATAACTGCATCCACTGTGCATTCTGTACTGCATACAAGCCAGGACGATCCAGCACCTTCAGTGGTAAAGAAAATTTGTATGCCAAGCAAGGACTTATCAGATGATTTTCACAAGTGAGCAGTCCCAGACTTTAACAGTAATATACAGCGGTCTCTCACTACATACTATAGACCACTTTACTTGAAACTTAGTTTTGTAATTTTGTGTACGGAAACATGCCTGTTCTAAAAAAGAAGAATTCTGTACATTGACCATGAATCAGATGTAGTTTTTCCCTAAATAAAAATAGAGAAAGTCATTTGGAAACTCATATTTCTTGTGCCTGGACTGTTTTAATTTGTCTTGTTACTTGTTGGTAAACTCTACTCTCCAATTACCACTGGTAATCTAGACCTTTCCTACTCCAAAATATTATCTCAATCAATAATTTTCATTTTCCGCCTTTTTCTAAACAATCATCATATGAAATGTAATCATCAATGTTATCATCATCTTGTACAGTATCCTATTTTTGCCTCTAATGGAGCAGTGTCTGTAAAATGTTTAAGAAGTGTTTTGGAGCATTGGAGGGGGGGGGGGGGGGGGGCGGACCACAATATAGGTAATGTAGTTAATATAGGTAATGTACATACCACTACACACGCTATCCACCATAACCTGCCAACCTATCACCTTGTATTTTTATATTACTAATGAATAGGAAAAATATTATCCTACATACAAATTTGAAATTAAAAATCTTACTTCTCAGAAAATACATATGAAATGTAGATCTAAATAAAAATTGCATCAAAAAATCTTATTTTGCCATTTCCCATAGTAAAAAAAAAATCTTAAATCTGATAAAATTTTATTGGTTGGCAGGTATGATATATCACAATTTGACACTATAAACAATTTTCAGTGGGTTTGATTTTGTTTACTGATATCTGGGGTGAAAATAGAATACTTTGTGAACGATTGACACGAGGAAGCTTGTCGATCGACCAAAACTATGCTTGGGCTTTAATATCCAATATTTAAGCTTCATATATTGATTTTATTCTTTGACAGTGTGCAATAAAATAAGTGCACATGTCCTTGAAATATGTCTTGTCTCGTTATCTATGGACGTTTACTTTAAACTGGTTTACTTAGTTGTCATCACATTTAAGCACAACACTTTCTCCCAAATTCATTAAGGAAGCACAAACTGTAATTATCTTGTCGATACGAGCAACTTGTAGATCCATGGATTTGTCTTTGATTGACTTTACAAAGTCTATTGGTAATGGTCCACTCAAAATTTTGTAACGGTTTTTTAAAAGTCCAATCACCCTTTCAATATGGATACGTACAGAGGCAAGTCTGCATGATACTTCAACTTCCTGTGCTGATAATTGTGATTTGCCTTTTGTAAAATGCAGGTATAATGAATTCTGCACCAGT
The DNA here is from genome assembly GCA_025617745.1 of Heliocidaris erythrogramma. Lineage (NCBI taxonomy): Eukaryota > Metazoa > Echinodermata > Echinoidea > Camarodonta > Echinometridae > Heliocidaris > Heliocidaris erythrogramma. The sequence goes on along the minus strand of CM046864.1, from coordinate 35,682,479 downwards.
CTCCATAACAAACTCTTCTTGAATCTGAAAGCCCCCATCTGCAAGTATCTGGTCTCCTGGTGCATGAATGTTGCTACTAATGAAACCAGACTTCTTAATGAAATGTTCACCGCATATTCTTGCGTTCGCCGACGGCTGCCATTCTGAACCATCGCAGTTCAACTTTTTTAGGGCAATAGTCCATTGTTTTCGTTGTTCTGCTTCTTTGGAAATCTGTGAAAAGATGGTTTCTTTCCTGTCATTAGTGTATGATTTGTACACCCCACAGCTTCACAATTACCAGGCATTTTGCTTCAGAAAAGGAAAACACAGAGTTATAAAGCAAAGTTGAAGTTAGCTCCCGGGAGTTACATATTTATAGCTGTAGATCTATACAACACATGCACACGTACACTGCACTAGCGTCGCACGCACAAGTGTACACTCCAGCCGTATTGTTTTCACTCCAGTGCCGTCGCTAGTGTTTACAAATGCCCGAGTAGTTCCTCTTAAAGGTAAAAGAAGCTTTATGCACCTTGAGGAACAACTTGGTGAATTTTCTATCTGTTTTTCTTGAGCACACAAAGATGGTACGGTTTTAGCTCGTTAGCATGGGTGTTGGAAATGATTTGAATAGTACCAGGCACGCATTACTCTTAGCCAATCAGCGAAGGTCTTAACTTTTCCTTCATTTGCATGTAGCTCCATTAAAGTCTTGTATTGTTACGTCACAAGGAAAGACAATTTATTTTGTGACAAGTTTATCATTTAGATTAGGATCAACTGAAGAAACCTCAGTTGATCCACGGGTCATGTCCCTATAACCCATGTGGTGGCAGCAATTACTCTTACGATTATTTGTTGAGAAGGCACCTGGGGTGACTCGCGTCACAATAGCTTTGAGAAGGTCAAACTCGTTACCAGTAGTCGGGTAAGTAGATCTAGTACTTACTGACGTTCATCCAACCATTTAGTAGCTGTACGAGATCTGTGGCTTATCAGTCAGATTAAGCCACAGAGCTCATACAGCTACATGTATTGTCTTCATCCGGGACATATAACGATCTCAATGAAGAATCAATTAGCGTAGGAACTGTGGAAACTAACTTGTACATGCAGAAATCAAGATACCTCAATGCTTACAAGCACTGTAAAAATGGAAAAGACATGGTCTCGAAATTAATGTCCGAATTCTATCCCAAGGAGGAGTTGGCCAAGTACAGTTTCAACCGTGACCAAATAAAGAGAAAGTACTGAGGAAAGACCACACGTTCAAGGCAATTGCCATCCAAGCAGAAATAGTGTTCCCTGGTTTTATTGCTACAGACCATCAAAAGAAGATTTTGAGGGATGTAGTTACATGTACCTATGTGTGAGAGACATATTGTATGAAATCACTCTTTTGCGGTAGGCACTAGGGTTTACAGAAATAGTGTGCTTTCAGTGAAAAGCACAAACTAGAGAACAAGATTCACAAGGAGCTTCAAGTGGTGACAGCAGGTTATGAACCTTGTGAGGTCTAAAACATAACCAGTTCAGGGAGCGTTTTGTCAGTGCTTTTTACCGACAAATTTGCTCTCAGCCAATCAGATGCAAGGATTTCAGTAGCTTATAAAAGCTGTCGGTAAATATCACTGACAAAAGCCATGCTCCCCAGATTTGTAAGAGTCACATAGGTATTCAAGGCAAGCCTTAAGTGGCATTTTTGTAATGTATTCAAATTTATACACGTTTGCCTAGTGGCAACTACATACTATATGACATTCACCTGTAAAATCCTACTCTTTTTAAATAGTATGTAATTGCATGTAATGGGCATTGTTCAGTTGAATAAACATTTTGTCTTGCCCACCTAGCAACAATTAATGTATGCAATCTGCATTCTGACTATTGAAATACAATGACTTGTAATGGGTGGATGTAATAGTTTGTTACTAGGAGTTTGACAAAGAGGTAAGCATTTAACTTGGATGCATTACGAAAATGACCTATTAAAAGAACAAGCAGCACCTAACTTCATGAGCTTGAGAGGCACAGGAGGAAGAAATTGATGCAACAGTCAAAATCAAAAGATTTACAGTCAGGATTCAATAGAGTGAGCTCTTTATGAACAGAATTTGGATGTAAAGGCCTTTGGCTTCCATGTTGTGGCTTCAAGAGGCTAAATTAAAGGAAAAAGGAACCTCTAGTTAAACATGTATTGCAGAACAAGAGTCCTGAAGAGTTTGACATGACTGTGAAAATCAGAAGACCAAAGGCAGGATATTGTGGCGGTTTGGCAAACAGATAATTTCTCCATATTTTGGAAATGTCTTTGGAAATAGACTAAAAGAGTAACAAAACATGATGTTTTATGCTCGGGACTGGTAATCCAAAATCTAACAGAAAGAATTCATAATTGATGAAATCTTTTAATTAAAGACAAGAAATATTCACATATCTCTTACCTTTTTGTCGGGCAGAATGTAAATTATTTCTGTGGCTTCCACTATTTTTTATTGCGATAACTCTATTTTATTTGGTATAAATCCAAAGTAAACAAATGCTTTTACGAGCATTCATCCATGAATTTATTGGAGGAAGGTTTGAATGAAACTTGTCATGAATATGCAATTATGCATAAACTTGGGTGAATTAATAACCAATCAGAATACTGCGCATTGCACGTATTTAAGGTTGCGCGACCCTTTGCAGACTATAAATAGCAGGGCTAGTCATGGATGCTTTGTTACATTTGCGTGCAGATTGGGTGTATACACAGCTTGTTGAGTGTACAGTTCTGTACCGTGTGTGTGTACATGTACATGTCTATCTATACAGGAGAGACAGCGAGTAACGTGATCTGCAGACATACGTCGTTAACAATGAATATTTGGATAGAGAGGCTACGTGCCTCAAATAATATAAAATGTCACCAGTGCCTCATAGTCGAGGTATCCTTTTAGTTCTAAGTTTAATGTTAGTTTAGAACATTAATTTTAGATTCAACATCTTTAGGCTTCAATTAACTTACATGTATATGAATTTCTGATATTAGGCTTGGCTAAATGTACATATTTATCTTATAACCTGAAATTGGCAAGGATGCCTCATTTGTACACATTTGTAAATTAGAGGACAAAGGCAAAGGCAAAGATCATGGATCTGCAGACTGGTGCCCAGAGTGCTGAAGAAAAGATGAGGACCTTGGTTGCTGCCTCATCCCAGAAAAATGCAGAAATCAAGTCGCTGAAGAGGGAGCTAAATGCCCAGGAGCATGTACTCCCGGAGAAACTGCCACAAGTTGACGTTTGCCCATGGGCTGGCAAGAAAGAGTGCGACGCAGGCAGCTGAGAAACAGAAAACACTGTATGACAAGAGATCCCTGAAGCTAGGACGAGGATACAGACCAGGTCATTCATCTTGTGAATGATTCACTTGGTGTCCGCCTTGACATGAATGACAATGAGAGAAGTCATCACCTGAAAGCAGTGAAGCAACATCCAGAAAAGGCCAACTCACCTGCACCAATCATAATTACGTTTCAGTCATACAGGAAGAGGAGTGAAGTTTTAGCCAACAGACTAAAGCTTGCCGGTACAAGAAAATCAATACAAGAAGACTTAACAAAAGAAAACGCAAGGCTTCTGAAGGCAACCTGGGACAACAAAAAGGTCAAGGCTGCATGGACCAGGGATGTGCAAGTTCTTGCCCTGGTCCCTGATACAAATGGCAAAGAATCTTGCCATAGTCAGATAACCATGTCTGGTTTAATTAGTGTGCTATCATGTACAGTTCATACAGTTCATAACAAGAGGTAATCATAATCATAAGAAAAAAAAAGAGGGGTGATTCCACTGAGGAAGAAAACACAAAAACAAAACAAAGTGGTGGCACACTATATTAACACAATGGACGGTCCTGAGGAATACATGTAATATACAATGACAACCCCAAATGGCGGCAAAGCGGAAATTACAACAGTCCACCAAGTATCTACCTATGATGGGGTAGGTGGAAAGATGGTTATTAATGCAGGGTTTGATAAATTGGTATCAAACTTTGGAATGTCAAGACCTGGAATTTGTTAAGGCGTTAAAGACTTCAGAATCAATAATTTTTTCACACTTTAGTCAGAATGTATGTCAAAGCTTTGGATCGCCAGCTGGAACTAGTAAAGTTGTATGGTTGGAAGGGATATGGTATAAGTAATACTGCGAAGGAAAACAAATGAGATCAAGGATTTGCCTACATGTAACTCAATCCAAATGCCCAACTACCAACACCAACTGCTCATAGCATGGAAAATTATTCTGAGAATAAACAGTATATCGGTCTGTCAGACCCAGCAGTAGTTGAGAAACACTAGAAAAAAGTTGTTTTGTTTGACCTAGGACAGTCAGACCGCAGTTTATGCGTTAATGAGGCTCTCGCCGAAATTTTATTCAGCGTCTCGTCGGTGTCTCGTGAAACTTCCGTGAGCTGAAAATCACGAGATTTTATCTGAGATTTGTATGGGTCCAGATAGAGCTGTAAAGTCATACTTGAGATTCTAAGCTTCAGATTGATGTGTTAATTGCCGTATTTCGAAATCATTAAACAATCCATTTTTACCATTTTTATGGTCGTCATTTCTGTAACATTTCAACTCCCTTTTTGGTCGGGAAATTTCGCTTTTGGTTCCTGACTCTGGTATACAATTAATTTGTCTAATTTGAGATTCATTCGAAAGATGGTTATATAACATCATAGTAACGCACTCAATTCAAGTTACATTTTGAACATATCTTATGCTTCTGGATTTTGTCCACAAAACCACACTTCTCTCACGAAAAATGGTGCTTATTTTTCCTCGCTCGCATTGCTCGCTCGTAATATATATAAGATGGTTACAGAAAGCAACGTGGCTCTGTCTGGGAAACATAAATGCCATTTAGCAGACCAAAAAAGTTTGGGCAAAAATTGTCAACATAATTTTCTACATTTTCCTTGAATTTCTACGTTTTCCTTGAATTCCTGGCTTGATATTTGGATGGACATACAAGTATCCCATAAATTTGTAGATAATTCTCATATATGTACTTTACTTTCTTTAACTGAAATAATTACCCAAATTTAATTATTCAAGGAAAATCCCACATCAACACTAATTATGGTATGACTAGGAAATCGTTAATTCACATTTTGAAGTTCTTAAACAATGCCCATACATTCTGTTGCAGATTTTCTAGTGAAAGACATCCGGAGAAATCACAAAAGATCTATAATAATGGCTACAAATGAGCAACTTACTCTATTAGCAAGGGCTAGGACCTGGTATATTGATGGTACCTTCAAGGTAAGTACATGTAAAATATTTTATATACAAAGAGCTAAGTCAGCTCCAACAAAAAGTTGAGTTAGATAAATATAGAAATTTCAATCTAGCATAATACTAAAAATGTCATCGAAATCATACAGGTTAAATGTTATTGTTTTTTTTATTTCTTTTCTTATTCAAATCAACTTTTCATTAGAGTGAACTTGACCTTTAAGTTATACCAGATCAGATTTTCAGTTTCAAGAATAAATGCAACCACATGATCTTGTATCCCACTATTCCTGCAATTAGCAAGTAACATTTCCAAATTAATATATATTAATAATACCAGTTGTAGCTTGGAAAGTCAAATTTAAACATACATCCCTATTGTGAATTGACCACTACTTGGGGAGTACACATTTTGTCTGCAATTAAAAAAAATGAAAGATAGTTTGAAAGGCTTTACTTACTCAAACAATATAAGTGTGAAAGTGTAATGTAGTGTGTAAGTGTAATGTAATATGTACAGGCAATTCTTATCAATTAATATAAATTTCATCTGAAATGCAAAGAAATCATATCTTTTAGAGGAACATGTGTATTAAATATACTTTCATTTTTTTCTCTCTCATAGGTGGTAAGAGAGCCATTTTATCAACTTGTCTCCATACACGCCTTTGCGAAGAATGGAGACTTCCAAAAACAAGTCCCCCTGGGATACCTACTCCTCTCAGGGAAGAGAACAACGGAGTATAAGGCAGCATTGCAGGCCTTAAAAGAGGCACTACCTACACAGGCCAATGTTCAAGAGGTCATGATGGACTTCGAAAAGGGACTTTGGAAGGCTGTCCGTCAGGTTTTCCCAGAGGTATATTTTTTTTTCTTTGCAGCTACCAAGCCAAATCAACTTCAAGTTGATATAATGATTGATTAATCAAATTTATGTTTATGCTTGGCAAACGTTTCATACCAAAAACATGAATTTAAATGGTATATTCTGCCCAATTGTAAGGATTCATCTGTAGTCACAAACAAATAGAATAATAAACTGACTAGATGAGGGACATTTATACTCCATAATAAAATGAAAATTATTATTTACGGGTCTTTTATCGTTCTTTTTCAGGTTCGCATTCTCGGCTGTGCCTTCCATTTGAAGCAGGCTGTTTGGCGTCAGATGCAGCAAGTGGGATGCACCAACCTGTACAAAAGAGGTCAAGACACGCGGCAAGTGATGAAGGAGCTGCTTTGCCTACAGACCAGATTGTGCCTGTGTTTGAAGAAATGCGTCAATGTAATGATGATCAGAGATTGGAAGAGGTAATAATGCTCTCACCACTTAAAAAAGACAGAATGGGTAATTCCAGTTTTTCTATTCATGGAGCGCACCCTAGCTTGTCCTAATAGAATTCCTGTTCCTTACTATCAAAGTGCAAGTGTGTCCCTGGTTAAACAGCTGCTAAGGCTGAATTCCAGTCACATTGTGACACACATGTGTGCGTGAGATTAAGCATTTAAACCCTTTCTACTAGTTTCATTGAAAGAAATAAACCTTTTATCTTGGGTATATGTCATTTAAAACTATTTTGACTTTTCTTCTGATTGGGGTGGTCAGTCTGGGTAGTCAGTCTGTGTAAATTTCTAAGAATTTTTTTCTTCTTCATAAAATATGATTTTAAAACAAATTCTCCTTTGGGAAAATTCCTTTACAATTAAACTCTTAAATGTAAGTATTATTCTTTACTTATTACAATCTTTTCAGTATACAGCTGTATTTTCAAATATTCATCGTTTTCAATTTTACAGATCAACTATGACTTCGTTCCAGTCAGCATGCATCCTCGAGATGTGAAACCTCATCCTGCAGCTGTACCAAAGAAGGAACCACCATCCACACAGCAGGGGAGTACAGCCATAGTCACCCAAGGCCCCACCCGAGGCCCCACCAACTGCTCGAACCGAGGCAGCGCCTCCGCCTCCCGTTTATATAGAGGCGGATGTTCGGTCCCGGGCTCCAGCGGGGGTGGAGGCCGAGGGAGCAGCCCTCTCTGAGGCCGCAAAGGCCAGAAAACAGAGAGCCAACAAAAAAAGAAAGGAGCGCGGGAAGCGGGCCAACAGGGAGAAAAAAGCCCTAGCTATTGCTTCTGGCCCGTTTCCTGGGCTCCTCACTGGACCTTCCACCTCCGGAGGCATTCCCACTGGCGTTGGTCGGAGCAAGGGACTCATGTCCCAGCTTAGATCACCTCAGGTGGGGAGAGCCGCCGGAGGGGGAGGGTTCCCAACAAACCTGCTGCCGTGCCCAAACTACCGACCCCGGCTACACTGCTCGACAGGGGGAGGGTTCCCAACAAACCTGAAAGGTAAAGGACACTCTTCCTCCATGAGCATCTCCACTAGGATGGGAAGGGGAAAGGGACTTATGTCATGGCAGAACCCAACCCAAGTGGGGAGTGCCAGCGGAGGAGGAGGGTTCCCAAAAATAAATTCGGAAGAATCTCTACGGCTCGCCGCAATTGATTCACACTTCCACCCCGACAGGATAGAAAAAAAAACATAGGGAGTCAAGACTTGTTGGGGGGCCTGTGGTTCCCGTCGAGGTGATCGGGGGGGTTCCAAATTATTGCGACCCCATAAAATATGCCTCCGTCGGTTTTCTCGACGGGATCCTCAGGGATCTCCCGGAGGGGTTTGCGGTGGCCGTGGGAGTTTCACCCCAAACACGCGGTGGGTCTGAAAGAGTATCATTTTAAGGCCCTGAAGTTGGCTCTGGCCGATCCTAGAATCAGGGCTATCTCGGAGGTGGGGTTGGACTGGTCCGTGGACCAGTCCGAGTGGGAGGCACAGGAGAAACTCTTTGACCGTATCCTGGGGCTTTCCACAGGACGAGTCCTCGTCCTCCACCTCTGGGGTAGCGGTTCTCGGTTCGGTGAAGAGCCCATTTCCCGCGCAATTCACCAGTTGGCCTGAGATGCGGTCCGTCGGCACTGTCCGGTGAATCAACGTATCCATGTACATTGTTTCACAGGATCACCGGACATTGTCGACGGATGGACGTCGACCTTTAGCCACGTGTATTTCGGGCTAACTGGTATCATCTCACAGTATCATGGATCCAGTGCCCATCTCAAGAAGATGGGCATTCGGTCCATACCAACAACCCGCCTTCTGCTGGAGACGGATGCCCCTCACCTGCCCGTCAGACCACGCAACAAGTGGCATACGCAAGCCTTTGTTGGCGACGTCGGGCAGGTGGTGGCATCGATTCGTGGGGTCACCCTCGAATCGGTTCTCCAGCAGACGGCGGACAACGCGAAGGAGCTGTACTGTTTGAAGTGAGGATAAGCTCAAAATTGTGACAGTTCCTTCCCAGTTATGATTGTTTCTTTGTTTTGTTTTGTTCTAATTATAATTGTTTCATTTGTTTTTTGTTCTAGAATGCAAAAAGAAGATTCAAAGAAAAAAAGAATCAAAAGAAAAGAAAAAAAAAAAGATTCAAAAGAAAAGAAAAGAATCAAAAGATAAAGAAGAAAAGAAGAAAAAAAAAAGAAGAAAAAAAAAAGAAAAGATTCAAAAGAAAAGAAAAGAATCAAAAGAATCAAAAGAAAAGGGAATCAAAAGATTTATAAAAAATGTAATGCAGCAGAAAACAGAATGAATTTACTTTTAAATTTATTACTATTCAGTTTTTATTTTTTGACGGGGGAGTATATGGAGAAAGCGCACATACGTGCGCGATAATTAGAAGAACGCACGAACAGGAAGTTACGTTCAGACCGCCAAGACGAGCACATCACTTGAGATGACTATCATTCTGTTTGCAGAGACGACAACTTCATGTCAGTTCGCCGACCAGACCACAACACAGATTCAGTTCGCCACCTCATCACTACTACATCCATCACGCACTCTCTCCATCACGCACTCTATTCGTTTGGATTCACTGCACCCGGACACGTTGGCACCTCGATCGGGCTCGATTCTGAGGGACTCACCTTCATCATTATAAATGGTAAGAAGAACATTTTCTACCTTCTTTCTGGGTATGTGCGGATGATCGTGTGTGATGTTCTATGTAAATGTGTAATTATTAATATAACCTGATAAGTGTGTAATTATTAATATAAGCTGATAAGCGTGCAATTACAAGGATAATAAGAGCAATTTTACAATAGTACCTTCAAGGTATTTTATGTAAAATATTTTGTATACAAAGAGCAAAGTCAGCTCCAACAAAAAGTTGAGTTAGATAAATATAGAAATTTCAATCTACCATAATACTAAAAATGTCATCGAAATCATACGGGTTAAATGTTATCGCTTTTTTAAATTTCTTTTCTTATTCAAATCAACTTTTCGTTGCAGTGAACATGACCTTTAAGTTATACCAGATCAGATTTTCAGTTTCAACAATAAATGCAACTATATGATCTTGTATCCCACTATTCCTGCAATTAGCAAGTAACATTTCCAAATTAATAATACAAGTTGTAGATTGGAAAGTCGAATTTAAACATGCATCCCTATTGTGAATTGACCACTACTTGGGGTGTACACATTTTTTCTGCAATTAAAAAAAATGAAAGATAGTTTGAAAGGCTTTACTTACTCAAACAATATAAGTGTGTAAGTGTAATGTAGTGTGTAAGTGTAATGTAATATGTACAGGCAATTCTTATCAATTAATATAAATTTCATCTGAAATGCAAAGAAATCATATCTTTTAGAGGAACATGTGCATTAAATATACTTTCATTTTTTTCTCTCTCATAGGTGGTAAGAGAGCCATTTTATCAACTTGTCTCCATACACGCCTTTGCGAAGAATGGAGACTTCCAAAAACAAGTCCCCCTGGGATACCTACTCCTCTCAGGGAAGAGAACAACGGAGTATAAGGCAGCATTGCAGGCCTTAAAAGAGGCACTACCTACACAGGCCAATGTTCAAGAGGTCATGATGGACTTCGAAAAGGGACTTTGGAAGGCTGTCCGTCAGGTTTTCCCAGAGGTATATTTTTTTTTTGCAGCTACCAAGCCAAATAAACTTCAAGTTGATATAATGATTGATTAAATCAAATTTATGTTTATGCTTGGCAAATGTTTCATACCAAAAACATGAATTTAAATGGTATATTCTGCCCAATTGTAAGGATTCATCTGTAGTCACAAACAAATAGAATAATAAATTGACTAGATGAGGGACATTTATACTCCATAATAAATTGAAAATTGAATATTATTTACGGGTCTTTTATTGTTCTTTTTCAGGTCCGCATTCTCGGCTGTGCCTTCCATTTGAAGCAGGCTGTTTGGCGTCAGATGCAGCAAGTGGGATGCACCAACCTGTACAAAAGAGGTCAAGACACCCGGCAAGTGATGAAGGAGCTGCTTTGCCTACAGACCAGATTGTGACTGTGTTTGAAGAAATGCGTCAATGTAATGATGATCAGAGATTGGAAGAGGTAATAATGCTCTCACCACTTAAAAAAGACAGAATGGGTAAATCCAGTTTTCTATTCATGGAGTGCACCCTCGCTTGTCCTAATAGAATTCCTGTCCCCTACTATTAAAGTGCAAGTGTGTCCCTGGTTAAACAGCTGCTAAGGCTGAATTCCAGTCGCATTGTGACACACATGTGTGCTTGAGATTAAGCATTTAAACCCTTTCTACTAGTTTCATTGAAAGAAATAAACCTTTTATCTTGGGTATATGTCATGTAAAACTATTTTGACTTTTCTTCTGATTGGGGTGGTCAGTCTGGGTAGTCAGTCTGTGTAAATTTCTAAGAATTTTTTCTTCTTCATAAAATATGATTTTAAAACAAATTCTCCTTTGGGAAAATTCCTTTACAATTAAACTCTTAAATGTAAGTATTATTCTTTACTTATTACAATCTTTTCAGTATACAGCTGTATTTTCAAATATTCATCGTTTTCAATTTTACAGATCAACTATGACTTCGTTCCAGTCAGCATGCATCCTCGAGATGTGAAACCTCATCCTGCAGCTGTACCAAAGAAGGAACCACCATCCACACAGCAGGGGAGTACAGCCATAGTCACCCAAAATCTTTCAACTTCACCCTCTTCACTCCATCTTTCAACATTTTCTCGCTTCCAACCAGTTCCCATACTTATAGATTGGGAGCATTTTACTTCCAACACAAAGTGCGTATTTTTTTCGATCAGGCTGATACGCAACGGTAGGGTATGGAGAGATCCCGTAGAGATGATGTAATGTACATGTAAGTGATGGAGAAGAAGTGTTTGGGCATATAGATGATGATGTTCCCCTTCCAAAAAACATACAGTTCATAACAAGAGGTAATCATAATCACAAGACAAAAAAAAGGAGGGGTGATTCCACTGAGGAAGAAAACACAAAAACAAAACAAAGTGGTGGCGAACACAATGGACGGTTCTGAGGAATACATGTACCGGTAATATACAATGACAACCCCAAATGGTGGCGAAGCTGAAATTACAACAGTCCACCAAGTATCTACCTATGATGGGGTAGGTGGAAAGATTGTTATTAGTGCAGAGTTTGATAAATTGGTATCAAACTTTGGAATGTCAAGACCTGGAATTTGTTATGGCGTTAAAGACTTCAGAATCAATAATTTTTTTCACACTTTACGGTAGTCAGAATGTATGTCAAAGCTTTGGATCACCAGCTGGAACTAGTAAAGTTGTATGGTTGGAAGGGATATGGTATAAGTAATACTGCGAAGGAAAACAAAATGAGACCAAGGATTTGCCTACATGTAACTCAATCCAAATGCCCAACTACCAACACCAACTGCTCATAGCATGGAAAATTATTCTGAGAATAAACAGTATGTCGGTCTGTCAGACCCAGCAGTAGTTGAGAAACACTAGAAAAAAGTTGTTTTGTTTGACCTAGGACAGTCAGACCGCAGTTTGTGCGTTAATGAGGCTCTCGCCGAAATTTTATTCAGCGTCTCGTCGGCGATCTCGTGAAACTTACGTGCGCTGAAAATCACGAGATTTTATCTGAGATTTGTATGGGTCCAGATAGAGCTGTAAAGTCATACTTGAGATTCTAAGCTTCAGATTGATGTGTTAATTGCCGTATTTCGAAATCATTAAACAATCCATTTTTACCATTTTTATGGTCGTCATTTCTGTAACATTTCAACTCCCTTTTTGGTCGGGAAATTTCGCTTTTGGTTCCTGACTCTGGTATACAATTAATTTGTCTAATTTGAGATTCGTTCGAAAGATGGTTATATAACATCATAGTAACGCACTCAATTCAAGTTACATTTTGAACATAACTTATGCTTCTGGATTTTGTCCACGAAACCACACTTCTCCCACGAAAAATGGTGCTTATTTTTCCTCGCTCGCTTCGCTCGCTCGTAATATATATAAGATGGTTACAGAAAGCAACGTGGCTCTGTCTGGGAAACATAAATGCCATTTAGCAGACCAAAAAAGTTTGGGCAAAAATTGTTTTAAAAAATCTTTCTACTATCTTGTCAACATAATTTTCTACATTTTCCTTGAATTCCTGGCTTGATATTTGGATGGACATACAAGTATCCCATAAATTTGTAGATAATTCCCATATATGTACTTTATTTTCTTTAACTGAAATAATTACCCAAATTTAAATAATTTAAATTTTAATTATTCAAGGAAAATCCCACATCAACACTAATTATGGTATGACTAGGAAATCGTTAATTCACATTTTGAAGTTCTTAAACAATGCCCATACATTCTGTTGCAGATTTTCTAGTGAAAGACATCCGGAGAAATCACAAAAGAACTATAATAATGGCTACAAATGAGCAACTTACTCTATTAGCAAGGGCTAGGACCTGGTATATTGATGGTAATGATAATGATAATGATGAAGGTGAGTCCCTCAGAATCGAGCCCGATCGAGGTGCCGTCGTGTCCGGGTGCGGTGAATCCAAACGAATAGAGTGCGTGATGGATGTAGTAGTGATGAGGTGGCGAACTGAATCTGTGTTGCGGTCTGGTCGGCGAACTGACATGAAGTTGTCGTCTCGGCAAACAGAATTTTATGGGTCCATTGCCCAAGACTACACAGGGTAATGAAAATATTCTGGTTATGGTAGATCAATTTACGAAATGGGTGGAATGTGTACCCCTACCTTCCCAAACGGCGGAAATTACGGCTCACGCTGTAGTGAACAGTTTTTTCTGCAGATTTGGATACCCATTTCAAATATTCACGGATCAAGGCAGGAATTTCGAGAGTGTTCTTTTCAAGGAGTTATGTCATGCCCTTGATATACACAAATCGAAAACCACTGCTTTCCGTCCACAAGCAAACTCTCAAGTCGAAAGAATGAATAGAACTTTGATGGATGCAGTAAGATGCTACGTTTCAAAATCTCAGAGAGATTGGGACAAGCATCTTCAGCAAATTTCAGGTGCTATTCGTTCTTCGGTTAATCGTACCACTGGATTTACCCCTAACAAGTTAATGCTGGATCGGGAGGTAAATCTACCAACTGATCTCGTATTTTCCGTTCCCCAGCTTGCGCATGAACAGACTAAGGAAGAGTATGTTGCTGAATTGGTCTGCGCTATGCGCAAGGCCCACATCTCTGCTAGGGTGGCAATCAAATCTGCGCAACGGAAAATGAAACGAGATTATGATGTAAAGCAACATACCAGAGAATTTAAGGTGAATGACCATGTCTATATTTTAGTTACGGCCGGTTCCAAAGGGAAAATCACGTAAGTTGAGCCCCTCTTGGAAGGGGCCGGCGGTCATTGTAGATAAACTATCGCCTTATCTCTATAGAGTAGCCTTCAAGAAGACCATAACCACGTATAACCATGACCGTTTGAAGAAATGCACAGATCAGACGGAGGCTGTTATTGGAATTCCCGGTAACGGTGAACTTTATTGTTTTTGCCGGAGGCCTGATGATGGCCTCCTGATGATTTGTTGTGATAAGTGTGACAAATGGTATCATGGTGCATGCGTTGGAATTTCAGGGTCAGAAGGACTCGGTGAAATGAGATGGTTATGTCCTCTCTGTAATGTAGGTAGATAAAAATATTGATGATTGGATGAATGAAAATTCTAATTTCTAATAATTTCATTATTTTTTGTCTCCTCTTACAGACGGACAGGAACGAACCAACACCTCCGGGAAAGGAGCCTGTGCCGAGTGGCACGCCGGCACCAGAACCAATGCAAATTGAGGTAGAGTTGGCTTCCGAGAGGGCGGGTTCCGAGGTCCCACCAACGGCTCGAACCGAGGCAGCGCCTCCGCCTCCCGTTTATATAGAGGCAGATGTTCAGTCCCGGGCTCGAGCGGGGGTGGAGGCCGAGGGAGCAGCCCTCTCTGAGGCCGCAAAGGCCAGAAAACAGAGAGCCAACAAAAAAAGAAGGGAGCGCGGCTATTGCTTCTGGCCCGCTTCCTGGGCTCCTCACTGGACCTTACACCTCCGGAGGCATTCCCACTGGCGTTGGTCGGAGCAAGGGACTCATGTCTCAGCTTAGATCACCTCCGGTGGGGAGAGCCGCCGGAGGGGGAGGGTTCCCAACAAACCTGCTGCCGTGCCCAAACTACCGACCCCGGCTACACTGCTCGACAGGGGGAGGGTTCCCAACAAACCTGAAAGGTAAAGGACACTCTTCCTCCGTGAGCATCTCCACTAGGATGGGAAGGGGAAAGGGACTTATGGCATGGCAGAACCCAACCCAAGTGGGGAGTGCCAGCGGAGGAGGAGGGTTCCCAAAAATAAATTCGGAAGAATCTCTACGGCTCGCCGCAATTGATTCACACTTCCACCCCGACAGGATAGAAAAAAAACATAGGGAGTCAAGACTTGTTGGGGGGCCTGTGGTTCCCGTCGAGGTGATCGGGGGGGTTCAAAATTATTGCGACCCCATAAAATATGCCTCCCCTGGTTTTCTCGACGGGATCCTCAGGGATCTCCCGGAGGGGTTTGCGGTGGCCGTGGGGATTCACCCCAAACACGCGGTGGGTCCGAACGAGTATCATTTTCAGGCCCTGAAGTTGGCTCTGTCCGATCCTAGTATCAGGGCTATCTCGGAGGTGGGGTTGGACTGGTCCGTGGACCAGTCCGAGTGGGAGGCACAGGAGAAACTCTTTGAGCGTATCCTGGGGCTTTCCACAGGACGAGTCCTCGTCCTCCACCTCCGGGGTAGCGGTTCTCGGTTCGGCGAAGAGCCCATTTCCCGCGCAATTCACCAGTTGGCCTGAGATGCGGTCCGTCGGCACTGTCCGGTGAATCAACGTATCCATGTACATTGTTTCACAGGATCACCGGACATTGTCGACGGATGGACGTCGACCTTTAGCCACGTGTATTTCGGGCTAACTGGTATCATCTCACAGTATCATGGATCGAGTGCCCATCTCAAGAAGATGGGCATTCGGTCCATACCAACAACCCGCCTTCTGCTGGAGACGGATGCCCCTCACCTGCCCGTCAGACCACGCAACAAGTGGCATACGCAAGCCTTTGTTGGCGACGTCGGGCAGGTGGTGGCATCGATTCGTGGGGTCACCCTCGAATCGGTTCTCCAGCAGACGGCGGACAACGCGAAGGGGCTGTACTGTTTGAAGTGAGGATAAGCTCAAAATTGTGACAGTTCCTTCCCAGTTATGATTGTTTCTTTGTTTTGTTTTGTTCTAATTATAATTGTTTCATTTGTTTTGTTTTGTTCTTGAATGCAAAAAGAAGATTCAAAAGAAAAAAAGAATCAAAAGAAAAGAAAAAAAAAAAGAAAAAAAAAAGATTCAAAAAGAAAAGAAAAGAATCAAAAGAAAAAGAAGAAGAAAAAAAAAAGAAGATTCAGAAAGAAAAGAGAATCAAAAGATTTATAAAAATTGTAATGCAGCAGAAAACAGAATGAATTTACTTTTAAATTTATTACTATTCAGTTTTTATTTTTTGACGGGGGAGTATATGGAGAAAGCGCACATACGTGCGCGATAATTAGAAGAACGCACGAACAGGAAGTTACGTTCAGACCGCCACGACGAGCACATCACTTGAGATGACTATCATTCTGTTTGCCGAGACGACAACTTCATGTCAGTTCGCTGACCAGACCACAACACAGATTCAGTTCGCCACCTCATCACTACTACATCCATCACGCACTCTCTCCATCACGCACTCTATTCGTTTGGATTCACCGCACCCGGACACAACGGCACCTCGATCGGGCTCGATTCTGAGGGACTCACCTTCATCATTATAAATGGTAAGAAGAACATTTTCTACCTTCTTTCTGGGTATGTGCGGATGATCGTGTGTGATGTTCTATGTAAATGTGTAATTATTAATATAAGCTGATAAGCGTGTAATTATTAATATAAGCTGATAAGCGTGCAATTACAAGGATAATAAGAGCAATTTTACAATAGTACCTTCAAGGTAAGTATATGTAAAATATTTTGTTGTATACAAAGAGCTAAGTCAGCTCCAACAAAAAGTTGAGTTAGATAAATATAGAAATTTCAATCTAGCATAATACTAAAAATGTCATCAAAATCATACGGGTTAAATGTTTTGGTTTTTTTTTATTTCTTTTCTTATTCAAATCAACTTTTCATTGGAGTGAACTTGACCTTTAAATTATACCTCGGGAGCGTTTCATCAAGCGTTTTGTCAGTGAGTTTTACCGACAAATTTGCTCTCAGCCAATCAGATGCAAGGATTTCAGTAGCTTATAACAGTTGTCGGTGAAAATCACTGACAAAACGGTTGATGAAATGCTCCCCAGATCAGATTTTCAATTTCAACAGTAAATGCAACTACATGATCTTGTACCCACTATTCCTGCAATTAGCAAGCTACATTTCCAAATTAATATATATTAATAATACCAGTTGTAGATTGGAAAGTCAAATTTAAACATACATCTCTATTGTGAATTGACCACTACTTGGGGTGTACACATTTTTTCTGCAATTAAAAAAAATGAAAGATAGTTTGAAAGGCTTTACTTCTCAAACAATAAAGTGTGTAAGTGTAATGTAGTGTGTAAGTGTAATGTAATATGTACAGGCAATTCTTATCAATTAATATAAATTTCACCTGAAATACAAAGAAATCATATCTTTTAGAGGAACATGTGTATTAAATATACTTTCATTTTTTTCTCTCTCATAGGTGGTAAGAGAGCCATTTTATCAACTTGTCTCCATTCATGCCTTTGCGAAGAATGGAGACTTCCAAAAACAAGTCCCCCTGGGATACCTACTCCTCTCAGGGAAGAGAACAACGGAGTATAAGGCAGCATTGCAGGCCTTAAAAGAGGCACTACCTACACAGGCCAATGTTCAAGAGGTCATGATGGATTTCAAAAAGGGACTTTGGAAGGCTGTCCGTCAGGTTTTCCCAGAAGTATATTTTTTTTCTTTGCAGCTACCAAGCCAAATCAACTTCAAGTTGATATAATGATTGATTAATCAAATTTATGTTTATGCTTGGCAAACGTTTCATACCAAAAACATGAATTTAAATGGTATATTCTGCCCAATTGTAAGGATTCATCTGTAGTCACAAACAAATAGAATAATAAACTGACTAGATGAGGGACATTTATACTCCATAATAAAATGAAAATTATTATTTACGGGTCTTTTATCGTTCTTTTTCAGGTTCGCATTCTCGGCTGTGCCTTCCATTTGAAGCAGGCTGTTTGGCGTCAGATGCAGCAAGTGGGATGCACCAACCTGTACAAAAGAGGTCAAGACACGCGGCAAGTGATGAAGGAGCTGCTTTGCCTACAGACCAGATTGTGCCTGTGTTTGAAGAAATGCGTCAATGTAATGATGATCAGAGATTGGAAGAGGTAATAATGCTCTCACCACTTAAAAAAGACAGAATGGGTAATTCCAGTTTTTCTATTCATGGAGCGCACCCTAGCTTGTCCTAATAGAATTCCTGTTCCTTACTATCAAAGTGCAAGTGTGTCCCTGGTTAAACAGCTGCTAAGGCTGAATTCCAGTCACATTGTGACACACATGTGTGCGTGAGATTAAGCATTTAAACCCTTTCTACTAGTTTCATTGAAAGAAATAAACCTTTTATCTTGGGTATATGTCATTTAAAACTATTTTGACTTTTCTTCTGATTGGGGTGGTCAGTCTGGGTAGTCAGTCTGTGTAAATTTCTAAGAATTTTTTTCTTCTCCATAAAATATGATTTTAAAACAAATTCTCCTTTGGGAAAATTCCTTAACAATTAAACTCTTAAATGTAAGTATTATTCTTTACTTATTCCAATCTTTTCAGTATACAGCTGTATTTTCAAATATTCATTGTTTTCAATTTTACAGATCAACTATGACTTCGTTCCAGTCAGCATGCATCCTCGAGATGTGAAACCTCATCCTGCAGCTGTACCAAAGAAGGAACCACCATCCACACAGCAGGGGAGTACAGCCATAGTCACCCAAAATCTTTCAACTTCACCCTCTTCCCCCTCACCTCTCCATCTTTCAACATTTTCTCGCTTCCAACCAGTTCCCATACTTATAGATTGGGAGCATTTTACTTCCAACACAATGTGCGTATTTTGTTCGATCAGGCCGATACGCAACGGTTATCGCCAAAGGGTATGGAGAGATCCCGATCCTGTAATGTAAGTGATGAAGAAGAAGTGTTTGGGCATATAGATGATGATGTTCCCCTTCCAAAAAACTGGATGAAGTTATTAAAAAGGCGTTCACATAAGCATATGTCGTGCAGGTATTTATCCAATAAATTTCTTGATATAGTTCCATTGCATTTCAGGAATTCAGAGCAAGTATTTATAACCTCTGGTGGATTTCATGTTGGATTGCAATCATCACATGATTGGTCTGGAAAAGTAGTGAATAGTAATGGAAGGCAAAAATCATCATCTAGGAGTACATAACCATGAAGAATCCGATACCCAGATTTGGCTTCATGCTTTAGATTCTCAGTGCAGCAATATCCTTATATATTCCATTGACCGAGATATAGCTATGATTGGACTTCCCTTAGATTTTGCTCAAAATAAATCAGTGATTATTCAATTTGATGCAAAGGCAGGTCAAGAGAAGTTTTTAAACCTGATTAATTTACAGTTAGCTTGTGAAAATAATTGTGATTTATCTCAGTTAAAGAGTAAAGGTACACACATTAGAAAGTGCCTTCAAATGTTTGTTTGTTCAGGGTGTGATTTTGTATTTTTTTTCGCACATAACGGGAAAAATACCTTTCTGAAATTGTTTTTCCAGTATGGTCCATTTATTACTGCAAACTCTTGTGATACACATGGTACATTATGTGAAAGCTCTTTGAATGAGAACTTTGAGAATGGTTTGCTCTCATTTTATTGTCTTATTTTATGTGTATATTATCATGCAAATCGAGCATGCTTACATAATTTTAGCTCACCAATAGATTTATATAATAGTGTTTAAAACAGATGATGTTCATGAGCAGCATATTACGGCCCTAGATATTGTAAGAATAGCATCCTGGAAAGGAGTATATGAAGATGGACTATTACCATCAAGTAGTGCTCTTCAATTTCATTGGCTGCGGCCTTGTTGGCTGCAAACTGTTTGGAGTCAAACTGAAAAAGCTATTTTCTCTTACCCAGATATAAATTTGTACGGTTACAATCCCGCTGTCAAGAGAAAGTATGTAACTTGCAAATGGGATACACAAGAAAATATAGATAGGATAAAATCAAATGTTATTTATTTGACAAGGGGATGTTCTTGTACAAAAAGTAAATGTTCATCAAATATAACAAAATGCAAAAAAGAAAACAAATATTGCCATTCTATAATCCGAGGACATTGGACGCACACAAACGGATGACACCTCTCATGCAATTTTGAATCTATTTGGAGAGGAATGGAGATTGCAGAAGAAAAGACAATTTCATTTTGAACTAAAAGGGGTGTGTTATGATATGTCTATTTTCTTTCTTTGGGAATTCTTGGATTTGTTTTTTTAATAAAAAAGAATGACCATGTTATTTAAGAACCTTGACGGGAATATGTAATTATTTCTTTAAGCCTGAACTACTTACTGGTGGGCAAGGTTAAGCTGAGAGCTGAAATCAAGGTTATTTGCTGTACATAAAGTTTACCTTATAAAGAGAATGATACACGGTTGTTGAATATATGCTGCTATGCATACTACTATGTACTACATTTGCAAGAATAAACAAGAAGTCATAATAGTTATTACAACAACGTGTGAACCTTGTGACAGATTCTCCAACACCTTCAACAACCTGTTGTAACACTTAAGCACCAATCATGGCTGATGTCATCAAGGGCGTGACACTCTCGAGAAGGAACCTGAAGGGACAGCTGACAAGAAAATTCTCAATGATCGATAACCTCACAGGGGATGTTACTTTGCTGAAGAAATACATCGCTAAGGCAGAGGAGCAATTTTCCAAGATTTGGAGTTGACGGAGTTACTGGAGACTGATGCAGAGTTCGAAGTAGAGGAGAAATGGATGACGGATTGCGAGATGGATTTTGTCCAAAGATTAGTACGGGCAAAACAGGTTGTTGACCATCATCCTCAATCTACACATGATGCTCCAAACACTTCCACTTCACAAGAGGTGCATCAGGAAGAGTCTGCTACAGTACCACAGAGTCCTCCACAGAGTTCTCCACAGAGTCCTCCACGGAGTCCTCTGTCAGCAAACCCAGTCCGATCTTCTCATGCTCCAAAGATGGCCAGAATTAAATTTCCTACTTTCAGTGGTGAGATCAAAGAGTATCAACATTTCAAGTCCATGTTCCATCACTGCACTCAAGGCTTGTCTGAGATAGAGTGTTTCTTTCAATTAACGGAAGCAATGCTAAACCAGAAGGAAAGGAGCTTGGTCAAAAGCTGTGTTAACGTGCAAAGAGCATGGCAGATGCTCGATGAGAGCTTCGGTGATAGGGACAGAGTGGTTGACAGCCTGCTTCAAGATCTCTCTAGCCTGAAATCATATGAGTGCAAGGGAAAGATCAGTACATCTGCTATGGCTCATTTTGTCCAGACTCTTCAGAAATTTGAGTGCCAGGCAGAAACGGTGGGCTTATATGGTTATATGCCGGAGAGTCATCGAATGGAGTACTACAAAGAAGTTAGAGATGGTGGCATAGATGACTCCCTCTCTGGACTGACAAGGTGGCTTTATCAACAATATCTTCTCTTAGAGAAGGTCAAGTGTGCTTCAGAAGATAGCAGCAACAAAACGTCAAGGAATGACAGACTCACAAAGAACAGGGGGAAGAACTAAAAGAGGTATCCATCATTAAGGAGTGCTTTCAACTTCTTCACAAAAATAATATCCCAAGTATCTGCCCTAGTCTGTGATAGAGATACAGTGAGCAAGTATAGACCAACTACATTGTATGCTAGGTGCCAAGATCAACAAACCAAGAACCTGCAATGAACTTTTCTATTTGTCAGTCAGAATGTTGTCCACATTTTACAGGTGATTCACCGAAGTCTTGAAGTATATCTTCAGACCCTCATTTTATGCGTCAGCCATCCAATCATGCTATTATAGTCCATAGTGTCAAAAGGTTATAATGCAAAATATCGTGCATAAGGCAGAACTGATATCATGTGTAACTGCAATAGGACTAGTAGAATTAGATCCATATCACTTAGGAAAATAAGCTATAGATCTACAGATTTGTAGAACATTTCATATGAAATATAAAATGCCAAAATAATGTGCCTTGTCAATAAATGAGAAAAACAATAGATTTACGAGCAATCTGTGTAAAATGAATTATACCTCAAATTACCATGTACGGTACGTACATGGTAGACTGCTGTTCTTGATTTTTATAGTCTAAAAACGATGTCTAATCATGCTTTTGCTTCCTGTCAATACATTACAACAATAAGTATATCTTTTGAATAAAATCATGCAATAAATTTTCATTCAATAAATATTTGTCTTTCGAATGGTTTAAAAGAAGTTTTAACTGTTTTTGAGAACAGACGATAGAAGGTGCTCACTTA
Organism: Heliocidaris erythrogramma; assembly: GCA_025617745.1. Taxonomy (NCBI): domain Eukaryota; kingdom Metazoa; phylum Echinodermata; class Echinoidea; order Camarodonta; family Echinometridae; genus Heliocidaris; species Heliocidaris erythrogramma. The sequence continues at coordinate 35,660,197 of CM046864.1, read as the reverse complement.
ATTCGTCGAAAGTATGAACGTGGATGAGTTTTCCCGCCGTTTTTTAGCTGGACAGGCTCGTACATGAAATGGTTATTATTGATCCTTATAAATATAATAACTGGGTAGTATTTTATGATTTTCACTTTCTAAAAAATTCATTCATTTGAATTTCTTTTTTCGAAAGCTTTAACCCTTTAACATTTTTTTGTTAAATATTTAAAAAATTGAAAATTAATATTGAAGTGTACGAGCCTGTAGAATTGTGCCCGTGCGATCGATATCAATGCTGATCGTGATACCGGTTGTTTCATTTTGTATGGAGGTAGCTAAGCTTAAGAGAATACAGTGGAGGGGATCGCGGCTGGATGGTGCGAAGATTACGTAAACGAATAATACTGGTGCTTAATTCTTACTCAAAAGACTTTTAATTTCTAATTAGTCGGCAATGTGGTAAAACTTTTAGATCTTTCATGAAATCAGTACTACTTCTTGGCCGTTGTAGAATCTATTCACGACGTTTGCGTGAGAGTGTGACTGATCTAGGACTCGGTAAACATGCACACCACAGCTTTACAATGTCAAAAGCTAACTTTTTGTGCATGAAGCTACGGCTCGACTCGATATTGGTGGCCGCTATACGCGGTCAGATATTGACAGCGGGATACATAATGGGTGGCCGCTGGCCGCGTTAGGCAGGTGACCGCTATATGCAGGGTCTACAACACAGTAATTTTCTGCGGGGGATTTTTTAGTGGCCGCTATAAGCAGGTGGCCGCTAAGACAGATTTGAATGTATCTGTGTCAACAAAACCAATTTTTTTTCTGGGAACGGTAATCATTTAATCTTCATCAGTGGTCTTTCTGGCTGCAAGAATCTCTATGAAGTTGTGTCATAAGCCTGATGGTCATTGATTACAGAACTAATGCCTCAAACATTTTACTTTCTCTAACATTCTGGTAGAGCTTACCGAACAACACAAAAAAATCTTCTGTTAACGAATCCGGCGATGACTTGCTTCAAATTTTCTTCTGTTGATGTAAATGTTGATAGAATTGCTGAAGAAAACAGCTCTAGACTGCACGGCACACTCAGGAATGGCCAATCAACTATTGTATCATATACAGCTATATATCACTGACCATATATCTAACCCTGTCACTACTCTAGGTAACAATACCATGTATAGAGTAACTAGTACTCAGGCTCTTACATGTACATTCAGGAATGGCCAATCAACTATTGTATCATATACAGTTACATATCACTGAATATATATCTAACCCGGTCACTCCTCTAGGTAACAATACCATGTATAGGGTATTTAGTACTCAGGCTCTTGGGAAGACGAGGGTTCACACATCAGGTGCCCGAAGGAGGTCGATGACCAGGATCCCACTTGGGAGTGAGAATAACGTTGTCGTAGTCAAAGTCGGGATCGATGCTGAATGGTTGGACGTCGTTGTGAGGCACCTAATATTGGAAACAGATGGTGAATGAGAGGGAATATAAGTCTGAATACAATCTTCATTTCATTTTTCATGTGATTACCAATGTTCTTCATACTTACATGTATGCTTTGTATTATAAAAGAATATGAAGTTTCAGAATAAAATAGCAAAATAGCAAAATACCAATACACATACCATTCAAAATGCTTCCATTTTGACAAGTTTGTATAGAACTCTTATCTAAAGTCATAAATAATTTTTCCTTATTTTCAATATTAAACATTGTTCATGTTCTTTATTACTATCATGATTTATTTTTCTTACATTCTGATTCTCAGATAGATTTAAGTGTTAGTTCAGATACTTTAAAACATTAGAATGTACCTTCAACTACATTTCTGCATTAATTGCAAAAATTATTATGCCGTTTTCTGTATTTTGTAAAGGTAGGCCTCTATAATCATCCGTTGAAAATCAAACAGATTCATATTATGTCCACAGGTAGAAAAGCTTTTAATAGTGAATTGATTTCAATGGCAGTTTTTGCAGTTTGTTTGCAATTTTTTTCCACTGCATTGATCTTTGATGAATCTGGACCAATCATGAAATTCACAACAGTTTCTGGATATACATTAAATGCCTTTGTGGCTTTCCATAGACAACATGGATAAAAAAAAAAGAAGGAATCAAATATTAGTACTTCTTTGCTATCTTCAGCTGTTGTGTCGGTTCCTACAGGTGGATGTGTCCCTGTGGCACTTGGTAGCTGAGTTATGTGTACACGACTTCCTGGACCGGCAAGAACTTCTTCTTCATTCTCAGCCTCACCAGGGTAATGATCAGGCATGGATGGACTCACACCTAGTTCTGTAGGATATGCAATATTTGGAAGTCTATTGTAATTTTCTTCATGCTAAACAGTGCATAACAAAATTTACATGCATTGCACTCCTTGGAATAAAATTATGTCAATGAATGTATACCCTGTATGCAAATCTCTTACATCAAATAGGAACACAAATACTAATCTCACACTATTTTTAGTATCAAAATATTTGAATTATTCCAGTGCTTTTTTGGTTGAATATTCAAATGAGAGAAGTGATATACATCCCAGGCTTATTAAGCTAAGCAAACATTTAACACTGTTGTACAAGCATAACTAGTCCTGGGCCCCCGTTTCATAAAATTTGTTATCAGTAACAGCCACATTTCTATGACAAATTTGCACTCAGCCTATCAGATGCAAGGATTTCAGTAGCTTATAACAAAGAGTTGTAACTTGTTATAACAAGTTTTATGAAACAGGGCCCTGGGGTGCAGAATGCAGATGGCCCAATTTTGGCATGCGAAGTGGGGAAAATAGAAAGAGTAAACACAAGAACTAACCTCCAATGCTTGTCTCGATGTTTCCTTCTTTCTCGTTCACTCTCTCTACCATCTCCGGGGTAACGATGGGAGGAATAGACTTTGCTGCTTCCCTCTCGGTTTCTGTCTCTGTATCAAAGGAGGCTACATATTTGCTGCTTGAGTCATCAAAATCAATGATTTCATCATCATCGCTGAGGAACTCGCTTTCGCTGTCTGGCTCATCAAGATAATTATCAACCTGCAAAATAGATTATGATGCATTGTCAAGCTCTTAAACTGAAGACCTAGGAGTAAGGTCAAAGGAGATATCTCACATTGGCTGGGAACACTTGTACATGTCTTGTGTAAAATTAAAGGTCATGAACTAAATCACTAAAATTGACATTTTCACATTTTCCTGCCAAACACCTACACAAAAAATTGTTGGAAAATTGTTTAGTGGTCACCGTGTACCAGAAGGGAGAATCAATAGTCATATTGAGCGATTGTTCATTTTGCTGTGAAATATAATATGCCGTAAAGAATACAAAGATATCTTGTACAACAAATACCAAATTTTCATTTATTTCATGCCAAAAACTATGAATCTCTCCAAATGACCATTGATCAATATGGCACTCAGATAGTAGTACATTCAACAAAACTTTATCAATTATTGACATGAGTAGGCTTAAAATTGTCAAAATATACATTTTAAAAAAATACCGAAGATTGTTTTCCTCTAGTCATCTTAGGGCATATACATGTAGAATTTAAGGGCGGTAAATCAAAAGTGGAAAATTGTGGAACAAAAATCATTCATTTTCATGCAAAGGGTTTCTTCATCATGACTTTTTCTCATATGGGATCACACTATTGATGGAATTCATTATCCTCAATAAACAAATGACACTTCCCAAAGAATAAACTGAAAACTACTTCTCCAATAGAGAGGTCCACAAAATGTATTCAGATTTTATGCACGCCTCTATTACAGTGGTTACTAATGGCAACCACAACAGCTGTCGATAAGCTTGCCTGACATACCAACAGCTAACGCACCTGTATGCAATTTAGCTCATCACAGGTGAATGGACCACTTTGTCAAAAGGGTCTAAGGATAAAACTGTCTACATTTTCAATACATTTTGGTCACGCTTTCCCATAAGGCCCAATGCGCTTACAATAAATTCAATAACAATAGAGTACCGAAGTGATGACGTCACAAATAGCTATTTTTTCATTTTGACATTTTTTATACCATATCTCAAAGGAACATGGTGAAAAACATCCAGATCCCAAATTTTATGGCAATTGGCTCATTGGGCCCCGAGATATGGCCGCATGAATACCTCCTTAGCCCCATTGAAGTCAGTGTTAAATTGGCCTGGTTCTAAACTGTTAAGAACCAGGCCAATTTACACTGACTTCAATGGGGCTAATTAGATATTCATATAACCATACCTTGGGCCACCATGAACTGATTCATGTCAAATTTGATGTGTGAACGTTTTCCATCATGCTCTACCTAAATACTGAAATACAAAAATCAAAATTTGATGACGTCACACTTCGGTATTCTATACTTATGGTAAGAAAAACAATCACTGGTTTATGAACTGTCTTCCACTGTACCTGGGTGTATTTTGAGGACTTTTTCCTGTCATCAGATCCAGGGCTTTCTCTCTCATCAATGAAGTCCTCACCCAGCTCCTAAGAAAAAGAACAAAGGTGTGAGATATTACAGACAAGGTAGAGAAATAGTATTTTCAATTTCTACAGTTACATTAACCCTTTCAGGACAGGAATTATTAAAGGGCTAAATTGATCATATCTTGTTCTTCAAATTGGCAACAATAATATTTTTCTTTTAGTGCTTCATGCTTCTACTAAGATGTAATGTCCTTGAAAACTTTATACATGGTTAGGACTTTTGTCAAAGTTGAAAAAATTGCCAATTTTGATGAAAACAATGATTTTGAACATCTCAATGTGTTGCCAATTTAAGGATTTTAAAGCTTATTGTCATTTTTAAAATTCCTGGCATCAAATGCAACAAGGTCAAGCAACAAAACTGGACACGGTGCGTGCATAAATTTTTACTCTTTATACTCATTGAGGGGTTAATAACTTGCAGTAGTGTGGTATAGCATCGCACTTAAACTTCAAGGTTTTTGTATGAGCTCTTTAAATAGAATGGTCACTCATAGGCCCATGTGTATGTGGGAGTGTATCAAACATTCACTGTTGCAGCAGTCAAAACAGATGACAAAATTGCTCTAAGCAAGATATAATTTTCTTAAATTTGCAAGATTACCTGATTCAGGGGCTCTTCAACTCTTACTACTATGCTACAAATTTGAGGTTTCAGAGTTGAAAGTGAAATTTTAAATAATGATTTCCCTTTCATATATTCAATGATCTAGAATGGACCAATTCTTGCTAATACACACAAAAACCTGTTGAAGCCAATTCACGCATTAAAGTAATTATGGAGTGCAAGCTCATCTTCACTCGCTTCAGATAAGGCTTGTACATGTATAAGTGTAGAATGCTATGAAATACAAGCAATACCTTATAGAGTAAGTAAAAATCAATGAAATTTGAATTTATTGCAATTCACATTGGAATAAGTATTGAAATATCTGAACTGTCAGCAGGCAGTAGATTTCACAATCACCATTACCAAGAACAAATTAGCAAGATTTGTTACAGGGTGATATTTGTTCAAACATACTGTTTGTCATAAAATGCAAGAGAGAAGGAAAAATATAGTTGCTAGAGGCAATAGGTGATTCAATCAGCTCTTTGCAAATTCTGTTCCTACATGGGAATCCCAAAGCATGTATGTAAAAATAAGGCCATGAAGGAACATTTCGATCGTTCTCACCTCAATTTCTAACTCCTCGACTTGCTTTAGATCTCTTCTACATGTAGGCTCTTCCGGTGTTCTGGGTGATGTCGAAGAAATCTGAAACAATTGTGGAGTCTCCTCCGATCCCTCAGAGGTCATCAATTGACCTTCAACCCTTTCACTTGACCTTCGGGCAGAAAACTGGTTTACGTCATCTAAGGAGTGGAGGAAAATGGGGGTAAAATACAATTTGCACTTGACTGAAACTTTATGCTTGCCAAAAATCAATATTTTTCAATCCATGTTTTGAATGCCCAGGAAGTAAATAAGTCATTTTGCATGATTGTCGTTTGAGGTAGCCTCTTGTACTGTATACATGCACAGGAACTAGAAATGCGTTACTGTGCAAATGAAATGTTACAAAGTAGATTTGATCACGGAGTCACTGACGAGCAGTAGATCCAGAGATCCAGAATTTCTCACAGACCTGTCTGAAAGAACTACCTTTTTCTTGTAAAAGTGGCATCAATTATACTCTACATGTACAGTGTATATTCCGTATAAACAAAAAATTACACAAGGCAACAAAAAATTGCTAGTTTGTGAGACTAAAATTCAATCTCGCATTGACAATGTAGACCTCACAGTTAAACTAAAGGGAAGAACTCACCTGGTGTTAATACCATGAAGGAACTCATGAACTCTTCGTAGGACTGGACTCTATTAGCTAGAACAGTCTCTACTGCACTGTGAACATGTTCCTCAGAAAGGGTGTTGGTCCTGTTTTCTCTCTGCTGAGGAGTGCCATCCATTTTCTTTTTCAGCCTTTACAAAAATGTAACAGGGATGTCTGTAGCATGAAGATGCAAAATAAATTGATTTCAAATAATTAGTTATCAAATATGCTAGTTGTTTTTAAAGAACATGTTATGCATGAATTATTTACGAATAGGTTGTAATTATTACTTTATTAACACATTAATTTCTCATAAAATAGAGATTAATGTTATCCCTTGTTGGCTATAATAGCTAATATGCCCAGTAATCCTCAAATTGGCAAAAATCCTACCTAGGATATCGAAAAAACAGTGAGCAGAAAAGAGGTACTGAATTTCTATAGAGTGGAGGTATAAAGCCTTAAGAGCAACGAACTGGACCGTCAACTGCTCGTTGTCTAGTGGTAAAGAAATCTGCATGGTCGAAGCATCCTTATTCTACACCGCACGTTCTACAATGTTGCTGGTTCGAATCCCGCTCTTGACTGATATTTTTTTCAGTTATGAATTAACAATAGCGTTTATTCCGTTGAAAATGATCAGAATTTCAATAATAAAAACACAAGAAACTTGACTAAATATTCACTTGGTCAGGCGGATTTAATGGTGGCTGGGCATAATAACGACTGGCCCCCTTGTTTGTATCTAGGTGTTTTGTAACAATGCACATGTAATATGGTGATTTTTGTTGTATGTGTCAAAGTGATAGAGGCAATAGGAGTTATTAAAGCCATACGACTGAAAGTAATTTAGGGTTAATAAATACAGTATAAAATATTTTTATAAAAATTAAATAAGCAAAATAAACACTGTGTGTGACAATACTACAGACACGCGTTCTGGAAGAAATAAACCGTATTGTCACACACAGTATTGAATACAGCACACGCATCTGCAGACCTAACAAAGATACCAAGATTAGAAGTCTCACGCATTAGACATGACAGTCACGCATTAGGGCTCTTACACACTCCAAATAATCTCTTTATTCATGCCTGGCCTCACAGGCACAGCCTATCTGTCTGATGTATAATACATACCACGTGGCAAGCGCATGGTTCCTCCCCTACCTGGCGCTGATGCACGGAAAATCTCACACATTGCTGGCTGGTCTTTAGTTTGAAAGTTTGACATTGGCTGGCCTGGGGTGGGCTTGGCATCTCTGGCGTCTGGTCCCTAGGCCGAAGTTAGCCTGGCCCACCCTAACTAACAAGTAACAGTTAACGTTAGGCTATAGGGCCTACTCTGGGTTAACGTTAAGCCTAACTTATGGGGTGTTGCAAGAAAGTTGCGATTGATTGCAAGTTGCAACTGATCGGTACTGACCAATCAAAATCATTGTTGCAAGCGCATCTTCTTGAATGGGCAGACCCTGAACCATTCAGAATGGTTGTTCTAATTTGCTTTACAATTTGCAATTGATTGCAACTTTCTTGCAACACCCTAGTCTAATGGGGTGTTGCAAGAAAGGGCCAAAGTCGTTATTATGCCCAGCCACCATTAAATCCGCCTGACCAAGTGAATATTTAGTCAAGTTTCTTGTGTTTTTATTATTGAAATTCTGATCATTTTCAACGGAATAAACGCTATTGTTAATTCATAACTGAAAAAAATATCAGTCAAGAAGAGCGGGATTCGAACCAGCAACATTGTAGAACGTGCGGTGTAGAATAAGGATACTTCGACCATGCAGATTTCTTTACTAGACCATGAGCAGTTGACGGTACAGTTCGTTGCTCTTAAGGCTTTATACCTCCACTCTATTGTATTAGCCTATATAGAAATTCAATACCTCTTTTCTGCTCACTGTTTTTTCGATATCCCAGGTAGGATTTTTGCCAATTTGAGGATTACTGGGCATATTAGCTATTATAGCCCAAGGGAGTTGCGATTGATTGCAAGTTGCAACTGATCGGTATGATGGGGAGCCCTAGATGTCTGCGCACCTAAGGTTTTGACCTGAAATTGAACAAGAATTTCTTTAATATTGCTCTAAAGCTTTAGGGTGCGCGCCCCGGTATTCGGTCATATTCCAGAATTCGGTCATGCAGCTCTTTGAACAGCTGTGAAGAACTCATAATTTTTGAGGCTCGAAACCTGTACATAACAGACACATGAACAAGGTACCTCTAATGTTGAAAGCAATTCAGGTCGGACGCCCTGGAAAAGATCTCCAAATACCCTCGAAACTGGTCAGTGTTACCCAAGTTTCCGCACTTCCGGGTTCCGTCAGCGCGTGAGTTAACATGCATAGCCATATGATGCACCACGCGGTACCCCGGGGTACCCCGGGGTAGCGTTGTACCCCGGGGTACCACGTTGTGTAGCGCCATCTCACGTCCACTCGAGTACAACCCCAGTGCGTGTACGTAGTCACAATGCATGTTAACAGTGCAGTGTTATTATGCATGGTGTGCATGCACTGTACTGCTGCTCGCGCGCCAGCTGCTAGCAGCCCTCACAAGCGCAGTGGCTATAGCGTTAGCTCCCGCGGCTTTAGAACTTGATTTTATTTCACTTCTTCCTAAAACATCACTTCATCGTTACTGTATTTTAGCTGTCAAACTTTCAAACTTAGACAATGGTGGATACGGAAATTTACTGTAAGGGAAAGGACGTAAAAGACGGAAGATTCCAAGGACCGAGAAAGTTGAAAGAGCACGATATCGTGCAATACAGAAGTTGGGGGACGAGCAGGCCGCTGATCTGTGTACATGGTAGCGGTTTTTAGGAAGGCGAGTAACGGGGGAGACAAGGAGCAGGCTGATGGTGTTATTATGACACTGCTGGCCCAATCCCTCTCTCAAATCGAAGAAATAGAAATCAATAATAGAATAATTACTCACAACAATGAATTTGAGAAAAATACATGACTTATAGGATGTTTTACAAGAACATGGGACACAATTGAATGTTGAAAAAATCACACCAAAATAATTTCCCACTTTTTGGCAACCCAGGGTACAGCCCTAAAAAAAAATTAAATAATTCAAAAAAATGGCCGATTTTTATTTGGTACCCCAGGGTACCATTTATGTCATCATATGTAGACGCCTATGGTGAAATAACTATGTGTGCAGGTGCAATGAATTTAGTATGTGTGTGAAGAGGAGCTTCCGGGTCTTCCCTCTATCGCAGCGAATTTGCAAATGGCGATCTCAGCGATGAGCAAGAGAATATATACCTCACCCCTGCCAGTGAGATGGCGCTCTTCCAGTATTCGGTCAGGCAACATTGAGTGCCTTGCGCCAACGCGCTTTGTGTGCAACTTGTCGCTTTGCGCTTCGCCGACGCGCTTTGCTCTTTTTAGAAATACATTTTGTTCATTATTTCTGACCCTAGATCTTCGATTTGTGGATTTTAATGGATAAAAATTCTCATACATTTAAGTATATAGAAGCCACAGAAAATGCCTAAAAACGCAGAAATATGACAAAAATGGTTATATAACTCTCCCGAGATGCAGCGCACCATCGCGTGACCGAATTGTGGGCGGAAAACTTCTCCTTCTTCTGTCGGCGATATTTTTTGGGGTAAGTTTCCATGTTTTAAATTATTTTGATAATTATTTAAAGGACAATTTTGCGGTTCTTTTGATGGTAGATTGTCAATTTAAAGAGATAGGTATTCATATCAGCGGCGATTTCTTTTTAAGTGACCGAATACCGGGGCGCGCACCCTATTTTATATTATTCCTGATATTCTAAAGAGTAAGTTTGAAAAAAAATATCATAAAATTAGAGCAAGAAGAATGCCATTTTTACAAGAAACGGTGGCCGTGTCATTTCAACATTGAAAAAACAATGGTGCCCATGCCTGTGCACTCATTCATTTTACACGCATTTCGGGAGTTTTAACGTGAAAGACAACATTTTGAGGCTTGTGAATAAAATGTCTGAAATAAGACCGTTTTTTATTATTTTGACTCGTTTTTTGCATGAATACCTATCGATCGCGATGATAAAGATGAAAATTTTGTGTTCGTTGCCTGTTTTGTTTTATTAGAATCGCGCAGTTATGCGTGTGCGCAGACTTGGGCACTCTCGCCAAACTGACCAATCAAAATCATTGTTGCAAGCAGACCCTGAACCATCTGACCATTCAAAATGGTTGCTCTAATTTTCTTTAATTATGGCAGGGGGTCCTAAAGCTACGCGGGTCCTAAAGCTACGCACCACTTTTAATACGCGTTGTCTATGGGAGAATACGCGCTCCACATACAAAACAAAGTGCGTAGCTTTTTTTAACATTAAAATGAGAGAAACATATTAAAGGGAGCGACAAGTCGCAATCTATGGGCGCTCTTACAGTTGGCTGCTCCTTTCTCTGGATCAAAGTTCAAAGCGACTTCAATTTATCGTGCGCAGCTAATAAAAGTTCGCACATTGACCCAAATTTGAGTAAACAAGATCGCGCGTTCTTTATTCCAGTATTTGAATCTCATTGGTCGGTTGCGTATGGAGGGATTCGAGTTAACGATCGCGTGAGGAATCCGGCAATAACATTCCTTCGGTAGCGCACGATTGGACCTGATTGTATCCGAATTTCTCCGAGTCAGGCCAACTGGTCAGGCCCATGGATTACGACTTGCCACTCCCTTTAAGGTCCCCCCATCATACAATTTGCAATTGTCAATGAAATGAATTGCAACTTTCTTGCAACAGCCAACACCCCATATTAAAGTCCATAACAATCATGTTAGGACTAACTTTAGGAGTAGGAGATCCAGTTATATAGCAGCAACAAAGGTAGACCTATTACTATTAATGAGGAACTTCTGATGTTTCTCTGCGACTTTTAAGTTAAATTACCACGCTGCACTGAAGCTGGTAATCGACGTCTTGCTAGCTGGGTACGGTACTTGGGCTGGGCCGACCCGGCCTTGCCAATGCCAATGCCAATAGTAATCACGTACTTACACTGCGTCTCATCTGTGCGCGCGGCCATTTTGTCATTTGCATATGCGCGCGTTGGCTCATCAAACAGCTGATCAAAAATATTGAAAATGAAAAGAAATGGTATGGAAAAATCAACCAATCAAAATTGATATCCCCCGATAGGTAATCTGAATCTCATGTTTATTCATCTACTGAATATGTATCTTCAGCCTCTTTCAAAATGATGTGATAAAATCTTACTTAGCTGCATAAAAATTCATACAAATATACTCTTAAAAAGTTGAAATAATTTCGCAATTTACAGGGAAAATGGTAGGTATTGGAATTTGGCCCAAATTTTTAAAACTGCAGTTTTTTAGAAATTATATTGAATGAATCATTATTATTCAAAATATGTAAATTACGTAAACACAAACCAATTCCAGTACTCATTTTTTCTCGCAGAGCTAGTGAGCACGAAATCTAATGGAAAAATACAAATTTTTCTTCCTTTTTGCTCCCACATGTGGCAACAGGTTGGTTAAACGTAATTATGTTCAAGGAATCATCTTCATATCGAATTTAAGCTATGAAATGTTCTCTCGAAGTATATTCTTAAAGAGTTATTTCCACTTTCAAGTCCGATGTCTGCAGATATTTCAGACAATACAAACTTTGATCTGAGACAGCGAGCTGCAGAAACGGCTTTCCATCGAAGCGCCACGAGACCGTACGCCAAGCGTGTCGGCATCAAAAGCCAGCCCCACTCCGTGGGCGGCTCAGTACTTTCGTGTGCTTTTTCAGATGAGAAGGGGAATAGTTCAGCTTAAATATTTACATTTGTAATTATGCTGATCCTATGGTTATGAAAACTTTAGGAGTATAATCAGAAATACATGTATATTTGTCATTTTATCATTCGTTTAAAAAGTTGTTGAGTTACACAATTATTTTTTAAAAGCTAAATTTCTCCGTGTTTCTTTGCAAAACCGGGGAGCCAAGTCAACGAGAGGTTGACCTTGACGCGGCGCCCGCACTCTCGGCGTACGGTTAGGGTGTGTCGCGCTTCGATGAATTACATGTAGCTGTTTTTGCGAATGTACTATGATGATCATATTCATGAATATCTATTCACATTGGACTCAAGAGAGTGGGAAATAGCTCAGAAATATCCAGTACTTTTATATGAGTCAAGTTATATTCGATATGAGGGTGATGCTTTTAACATAATGGCATTTTGACCTACCTGTGTCAGATTATCTGGGCAATATGTCGCCCACTATAACACGTAGGTGAATGGAATAAATTTATGATGGGGGGACCTAAAGCTACGCACTTTGTTTTCAGCAGCTAAAAGGTCACATAAATCACTGGCTTGTCACCAATTTCATTCCATATCCTGATTCTAGATATTCTAAAGTTGATTTGTGGAGAAAATTACGATGGGTGAATGTCAATAATGCACGTTTTCTGGTTGATGTCAATGCCGATGTCAAATTTTGTTCTTAAAAATGAAGGGGTCCTAAAGCTACGCACATGCAATAAATGAATGCAAATCTTGATATTGAAATTGACTGTGTGTATCGCGTGTGTGTTTTAGCCTGATTTGAACGCGTTGCATTGCGCGTACGTGTATGTGATTTGTATGGTGCGTAGCTTTAGGACCCGCGTAGCTTTAGGACCCCTTGCCATACCTGTGATGCCCAAATTCAGAACGTTGGGAAACAAAGAAAAAAAAATGAGTATCCATTGCGACTCATATTAATATTACAAGAAGGTATTGAATTTTCAATAAAAGTATACCATTACATCGGGAAAACTGCAGTCAAAAAGAAAATATAAGAAATATGACCAGTAAATTACACAAAAATGAATGGGCTTCCTGGCCACCTACAGTGCACTCTCGCGCAGTGATTACGTCACGGCGCGATACACAGATGAAAAATAACAGCGCCCGTAGGAGTGTAAGTACGTGTAATGGCAATGCCAATATTTCTGCGCATGCAAACAACACATCACTCATCAGTCATCATGGCATGCGAAGCGCGGTGATAATCATTTCATGATGCACTCTTCACACATACACGACTTCACAAGGACCACTTTAAATGCTCACCACAAAATCAACAGGAATTTGGGATTTCTTACTTCCAGCAACATCTGTATTTTGAAGTTTTGGCTGCCATGCCAGCGCCTTAGCAACGAACAGACGACGATCAATGCTAAATTCAATCCGATATGGCGATAAGCATTCCGATAGCGCGCGGAGCGTGAGATCGGGATCGGGACATCGGGACCATCGCGCTCCGTGTGGCTCAAAAAAAAAAACGTTACACTTTTGAAATGGTTGCCAAATTAAGCATACCGTACATATTTTTATGGGAAAATGTAGATATGTATGGAAAGCTAAAGGACCCACCTTTCATATGATATGAAAAAATTGAAAACATTTCATGCATCAATGAGCAGTGCTCACTTAGAGGTATGAAAATTGGCCTGCGCAGGATTTTTCCTATATAGCTTACAATTTTTTACTTCACCTCCACCCCAATCATCCACTCCATCCCTGGCCATCCTCGTCGCCCCCCCCCCCCTCTTTTTGCAGCTTTGATTAGTACATGCAATACCGGTAATGAAATGGGTGTGAGTATCTGTGTGAGTATTCAAAATATCTTTTTGACTCTTAATCCATCCATTCATGGAAAATGGTATGCAATCTCGCACCTGTAACGTGTACCACCAATGTTTCAATAACAGAGGGAGCTGAAGGAGGTGGGGGCAGCAGAGATATTGGCAGAGAGAGGAGCAGGGGGAGGAATGGGGGAATTGATTCATTATGACAATGATCATAAACAGATACTCACACTTATCTCACACCCATTTCATTACCAGTATTGCATGTAGCCCTACTAATCCAAAGCTGCAAAAAGAGGGGGGGGGGGTGGGGAGGGGCCGAGGATGGCCAGGGATGGAGTGGATGATTGGGGTGGAGGTAGAAGTGTGGTGGTGCATCATGGATATTTACCCTGAAATTTGAATCAATACCAACAATCTCACAATCCTTGAATTTTTCACATTTAATGCTACAATAATCAATACAATTAATGTTCGTTCATGCATAAATTTCTTATTCAATAATCAAAAAAAGATATTAAGAAACAAAACATAATTGATCATGAATATCTCATATCACCCTTATTTTGTAAGCTACAAATAACTTACCTGTCCAAAATTGTAAGGAAAAATCCTGCGCAGGCCAATTTTCATACCTCTAACTTAAGTGAGCACTGCTCATCGATGCATGAATTTTTTTTCAATTTTTTTCGTATCATATGACAGGTGGGTCCTTTAGCTTTCCAAACATATCAACATTTTCCCATAAAAATATATATGCTTAATTTGGCAACCATTTCAAAAGTGTAACGTTTTTTTTTTAGCCACACGGTATAGCCTTTATAAGATCCTTGGTGATGACTGGAGAAAAAAGATTCTAGGAAAACTACCCCATGGAAAAATACCACGCGGACAACTACCCCCCGGACAACTACCCCCTGACAGCTACCTCCAGGGCAATTACCCCCAGTGACAATTACCCCTGACAATTACCCCCTGGACATCCCCCAGGGAGACAACTACCCCAGTATCCAGGGGGGGGGGGTAATTTTCTGGGGGTAATTGTCCAGGGGGAGTTGTCCAGGGGTAGTTGTCCTGGGGGCTACTTGTCCTGGGGGAGTCAGTGTCCTGGGGGTAATTGTCCTGGGGGTAGTTGCCCTGGGGGTAGTTGTCCTCGGGGGTAATTGTCCTGGAGGGTAATCGTCATATGGGGTAGTTGTCCAGGGGGTAGTTGTCCAGGTTAGTTGTCCGGGGTTAGTTGTCCGGGGGTAATTGTCCAAGGGTTCTTGTCCTGATACGGGAAAAAATATATAAAAATTAATAATTAATTTGTGAAGAAGAAAAAAATCACTCACGAATATGTAATTTTATGATAAATGTAAGTAAATTTTGTGGCGAAAATAGTCAACTCTAATTGCCAAATAAAATCAAACTAAGAAGAAGATGATGATGAAGATAATTTTATTGAATTAAGATGGCGAAGTAATGATATCGACAACAATAATTACAGTCATGATAACTGATGTCAGTTTTGAAAATACAAAGACAGTTATGAAGAAACAGTTTGATTCAGCGTCGGAACAAGATAGGGGGAGGAACCGGGGTGGCTGTGATAGCGCCCCTCAGTATACGGTATATTATTGCTTCTAATATAATTTTGCCGTTCGATCATCCATTCAGGACAAAGCATATCTATATTATAATGATGTCTCATATTTATAGGGGCGACAATGACATTGATCTTGAGACAAGAGTTTCCCAAAACTTTCTGTCTTCAAACTCTTCATCCGTCTATACTGTTTGATTATCAATCTAGGTTTAGTCGGTCTACCCATCTTCCTTCTGTCATTTGTTTCGAAACCTTGTTGAAGGGAATCTCAAAAGCCCTTTCTTAGATACGTCTGCTTCAGTTGTGTGACG